>JAPYYV010002890.1:0-44158 GCA_030522625.1 Copidosoma aretas
GGCCGTTAAGTAGGTAAAAATTGATGCACCTTGGGGTTTTTTTTTTTTTTTTTTTTTTTTTTTTTTGAAAGTACTTCTTCTTTTTCTTTTCTTCATCCCTTTCGGGCGGATCGATCGGGCGTTACGCCCTTGGGCCTCGCGTGCGCCGTGCGCCCCGGATCGTTGTGTGAATAAAATCCGGGGAGCCGCGGCGAATAATATACCTGTGCGCTGTTTTTTCCCCGAAGGCCTTTCGAGCTCGAGGAGAGAAGAGAATGATGTTTTCAACGGTTCGCCGTCACCAGCCCATACGTACAATACAATGTGCCCTCGATCCGTCGATTATAACCGAGAAACACCAAGATTCGACAAAAGTCTGTCCCCCAAAGATAAGCGTACGTGGTTCGACGATGATCGAGCGTGTTATTGTTACTCGTCATGCGTACTTGTAATAACATTATTATCTGTGCCCTCGACAGTCCGTGAGAGCAAGTGCAAAACGGACGAGGAGGCAGGAAGCGCTGACAAAAACCGTGAGGTGACGAATGCGTACCTGTAGCTCTTTGCTTTTCAAAAGAGCGAGACGGAACGAGAACAAAAAAAAATACGACGCCTGCGCGAACGGCGGGGACGAGGGAAAGAGGTGCGCGCACGAGCTAGGCGGCCACCCAGTATTCACCCATTCAGAGGCAAACGAAGAGAGTACCTATTAATATACCCATGTAGGCAACCCACTTGGACATCCCGAGAACAGGTAGCCAATGTTTGAATTTACCGTAATATGTGCGCAGGTGGGAAGGATGTAACTCCGTGTACGCCATCACGAATTTAATAACTCTATTCCTAACGACGTCGCTTGGGAGAGAAAGAAACAAAAATTTCAATCGGACGAGTTGTCGCGGTGAAAAGGGGAAGGGAAACACGCTTTCGGTGCATGCTCAGTTCTTGAGCGACTTTCCTTTGTATTCGTGCTTTTAAATGGAAGACGTCCGTCTGTCCTATATGTATCTCAACTCTATTTTTTTTTCCATTTTCAATTTTGAGCTTCTTTGAGCCCGCGTATCGTTGAAAAATACCGTATTTTCTGAACTAATGGGCTTGAATTCATGTCGTGAGCTTCGCGGCTCACTGTGCGCAGCTTTACGGGGCCCAGAAAGATTAACGGGTACCCTTGAAGTCGAGACGATATCATGTTTTGTACGTAAGAACTCGCTCTTTTTTTACGGACTGTGGAAATGTTTTTTGTTTTTCTAAAACACCTTTTTCTTACGTGATCGTACATCACGAGAGCTACATGCGTAAGTCACGAGAATTTCGCCTCGAATTTTATGTTTGCTCTGTCAACTGAATCATAATGAATGCTAATCGTCTGCTTCGGCCTTTTGTCTCGACGAAGTCATTTCGTCGTTACGCTACGCTAATTTTCTTTGATTACCCTATTTGAAATTTTTTATCGATTCGTAATAATAACACGCACGCCGGGAGCGCGCAAACAGCCCGAAGCTCGGTTAGATTTGAGTCATTAAAATGACAAGTTAATCAGCTTCGCATACTCGCGTATTATGCTCGAACATTGAAGACGAAAAAACGAATATTAATGCGAGTCATTATTTTTGTGTGTCTTGTATATATATATGTACATACACGCGGTGATTCATATATATTCGATATGCGCATGTACGAGATAACGAAAGTTAATCGACAGAAATAAGCGCTGCCAAATGAATAAAGACGGTAAAAATCTCATAAATACGCGTGACATACATGAGTCGAGGTAGAAATTTCGACCCGACATATTACCCTAATATCTTCGGCATTATTCATCATCGCTTCGTGTTTTTTGTTGTTGTCGACGACGAAAAAATGCCGAGGGAACGCTAAATCGCAATATCAAAGTACAAAGTACTTTAGCAAGGAATTCCCCGCGAGTCATCGATCAAGGAGTTTTTTAACCATCTCTGTTTGCTGGAGTTCCTTGAGAAACGAATTTTTCACCTTCCATCATTCGTCAATAACGTCGAAGGACGTCTTGCGTTAGCGAGTGAAACAAACGCGCTTTAATGTTCGCTTGGCCAACACACACGATTATAATTGTTTGCGTGCCAAAACACTCGTATACTGCACTGCAGCTCGGCGACTAAAATTAAACGCTGTCGAAGTAAAAGATTTGCCGGCGTGACGTGTGGTAAAAAAACACACCTGCCAAGAGTCGGAAATAACAAAAAGAGGGGCGCACCAAAGAAAAACTCTGGTCGAGTGCTCCTCTCCGCCGCGCGCGGTTCCAATTCGAGGATCGCCAGTCAGGTGCCATCTGGCGTACGAGGGTGGAAGATTTTTTTTATGGATCGTTGCGCGACAAGTGCAGCCGCAGCGCTCCCGAGCAGACGACGCAGTAGTCTATCCTCCCTTGACGTCTGCAGCTGGAGCGAAGTGCAGACGAGTCGGGAAAATGTTGCGTTCCCTCGTCTCGAATCGTAAGTTTTTTGGCCAATTTTGGTTCCGGTACAATCCCACGACGTGCATTTCCTGGTGATCCTTTCTTTCATTTCGTGCAATTTTGATGGAGCTGTCATATATGTGCCAGTTCGACTTTTCGTGCATGTCATTTCGAATAGCATATACAGAAGAGCTTGCATAACCTAAACACGTATATTTTCATCTCTCTTTTATCTCCTATATAATATAGATTTATTGTTTACATACATCCAAAAGACAAATCTGTCATACTGTAGTAATTGAATTCCGTTCCAGTGATACTTGACATTCTTACACTCTTTGACATCGAACAATGACACCTGCGCATGTGTATTGTTATTGTTTTGTTTGCAGATGCCTTCCAGCAGGGTCTGAATCTGGTGGCGCGCAACAATGCGGTCGTCGCCCTGGGCACTCAGAGCCCGCTTCTAGAGCAGGCCAGGAAGCACGCCACCGAAGCGGTTCCACAGAAATCTGGATCCTCAGCCCCAGCTGCTGAACAAGCCCAGCCGTACAGTCCTTTTCAGGGCAAGACCAGTACCGTGGAGTACGCGCTGGCTAGATTGGACGATCTGCTCAACTGGGGGAGGAAAGGTGGGATGACACTCGATTATTATCAATCCGTAATGTTAATTCATTAACGAGGGATTCTGTTGAAGGTTCGGTATGGCCTCTGACGTTTGGTCTTGCATGCTGTGCTGTGGAGATGATGCACATTGCTGCTCCGCGATACGACATGGACAGATTCGGAGTGGTATTCAGAGCATCGCCGAGGCACGCCGATGTCATCATCGTGGCTGGTACGGTGACGAATAAAATGGCACCTGCTTTGAGAAAAGTCTACGATCAGATGCCCGATCCCAAATGGGTGATTTCTATGGGTAGTTGCGCGAACGGAGGAGGCTACTATCACTACAGTTATTCAGTTGTAAGAGGGTGTGATAGAATCATGCCTGTGGACATTTATGTACCTGGTAAGTTTTAGAAATATGCATGCTGTAAGAGATCATACGCAGGTATTTTGATCTGATATTTGTTTCTTACGTTCCACAGGTTGTCCTCCCACAGCAGAAGCACTATTGTATGGAATCTTACAGCTGCAAAAGAAGATAAAAAGGATGCAAACAACTCAAGTCTGGTATAGGAAGTAATTTTTTGTAATATATCCAAGTAGCTATATTTCAAAGACCAGGCAATTGTGTAATATAATGAAACTCGTAAATTATTTCACGAGCAACTGAAATTTATTAAATCATATTTTTATTTTACTTCATTAATGTATAAAGAAACTTTGTTAAATAAAAAGCTTTACTAGAACGAATGTTCTGTCTTCTAATTAATGGTTTCCACCTTACGTCTTTGATTTACGAAGAAAGAAAACATCGAGGTTGAAGAAAACATTACCAGTATAAGAAATTCAGATAACTTTATTTTCTGTTACTTGATAAAAAATACAATACGGACAAAAACTTATTTGTAGATCACTGTGGAGATCTGCACAAAATATTTTAAAATATTTACAATTCACAACAATATATCATTTATCGTTATTAAAATTATCTGATTTTATGTTGGAGAAAAGTACTAAATTTATCGTCACACAATTTTGTGAGGAATCACAAATTTTTTAATTACCTTTTAACAATAAATCGAGTTCCAAATCGACGTTGGACAATCTCATATTTAATATTAAAAATTTTGATAATTTATTTTAAAAGTATAAATAAGTAATTAATTATCGCGAAGATTACGTAACATAAAAATAAAAAGCAAACTTTCGAGGTATGATTTTTGTACAAGTTTACAAGTTGAATAACACACAACGAAATGTCACATAGTTAAATTTATATTTACAATTATGCATCAGTTGTAAGGTTTTGTAGTATTCAGACTTATTTTATTTGGGTAATTAAATTAAAAAATGTGCAACATCAGGAATGCATACAATAGAGTCAACAAATATATCAACTTTTAGTATATTTCATTATTTACAATGTTGTCACTCGACGTTAAAAATGTACAACAGCTCTACACAACTGCAATTGACCATTGTCTCAAAAATTGTATCATACATATTTGGTACCCGAGGTAAAAAGAGTCTATGTATATAGCTTATGCAAGCAAAAAAAACATTATAAATAAAAAAACTTTACAATATTAATTTTTCTCTCCAAATTTATGAAATACTGCACATTAAATTCAGCCAAGCAATATATTGCTTAAAAAAATCTGAATTTATTCTGCAATCATTCCATGTTTATGTACACACATATATATTTATTTACCAATAGTTTTGAATATTTAATCAATTTGATCAAACTATAAATTATATGAGTTTAATAAGACTTTACAAATTATATTGTAAAATAAAATCTATGGAAGATAATCAATTTTTTTTCGAAATTAACTTAAGTATAAATAAATTTGTATATAAAATTCACGGGTAAATTACAAAATTAAATGTGTAACTGTACATTATCGCATTGACTGCGATGAAGAAGCAGGCGAAGTATTTGGTAGTATGGGCAATGGGCCATCAATCCACTGAAGTAAAGGAGTGTGTTCACTCCTCTGCGTACTTTGGAACTGATCATTAAGTATCTGTGTTGAAAATGAACGATGCATTTGGAAAGCTTCGTTTTCGCGAGTGTGATCAGCGCAAATCCTATGCAAATCTGAAAAAGGAAATATCTTTACAGTTTTACAGTTGCAATTTACAGTTACTGTATTTTTTTAATGTTACCAACGAAATGTAGGCCCAATCACGTAACAAGTACAAAGTATTTTAAAAAACAGAGTAGGTGAAGCATATATACAATTACAGTACGGTTGGAAGAACTTTTACAAAGTACAAAAATGAAAAATAAATAATTAATGGTGAAGAAGGATAAATGAGTTATCCAAGATACGTATACAATAATTCAGATGATCTTGGATAATTAATTAAACAGTTTTTATACCTTTCAATATAGCTGTAGCCCATATTTGCACATGGACATCAGGAATTTTCGAAGCTAATTGCATGGCAGGCGTTACCATATTCATAGACTCTCGATGATTTCCTAGCGAAAGGAAAATGTGACCAAGAAGAACGAGACTACATGACGTTAATCGATTCAAGTCTTCTGCATTTGCCATTTTCAACGTTTCTCTAAGATACCTCCTGCAACAAATATATACATATATATATATATGTATTTATGTTTTACACCAGCTTATCATTACTTGAAATGTTTCTATAACTATTTACTTGGCTTCGTGATAACGAGCTCCATAAAACGCCTGAAGACCCTGCACATAATATGCTGCAGCTCGTATTGAATGTGAAAAAGACGGTAACGATTCTGGATTAACTCTTTCCATCAATGTCGCCAGTTCAGTATCTTTTCTCGCTCTAATATACACTATTGCCAAATTCAAATTTGCAAACGTCACCAATTCTTGTTCTTGTGTTGTCTAAAAGTATTGAAAATTTAGTAACATAACTATTTACAATGAGTAATACGATCTCAAGAGGATCAAGTATTATTTACATTTAATGCTGCAATCAATTGGTTTTGCGCTGCATCTGTACAGTCCATAGACATTGCATATAAACCAAGCAAAACATGTAATTGTGCTCTGTGACTTTGATACAATTTAGGCTGATGCCTACACAACTGGCAAGCTTGAGATATTTCCGAAAGAGCCATAACTCTGTGTCCCATAACAAGTCGACACATGACTATATGTTCTAACAATATTAACTGAAAAACGGATAGAATCGGCTTGTTCTCGATAACTAAAAGGTAAATAAAATTTAAATCAGAGTTTGAGCATATGTTTTGGAGTATTTGCGTTTTTAGATGCATACGTTTTAAATTTTCTATCTGAACTAGAGCCTTGTCAGTATATTTTTGGGCCTTATCCATGTAGCCGGATTGCATGGAGTGCACAACTGACACTAAGTAGACAAGAATAAATAGATGCTCTTTTGGCATCCAAATGAACATATCACCTACATTAGAACCAACAACAATTTCGTCGCTCGGCCACGATGGAGCCATTATTGACTGTATACTCTGCTGCAACTGTTTGAGACACGGTTTCACACTTTTTACCTATAAAAATAATTAAATAATTATAAGCGCTTACCTTGATTCTAAGAACATTGTAATTGGGTCTCTGGCCCATTAATGAATAAATGAATAAATAAATAAATAAATAAATAAATATCTCTATAAATTTCATATAAATATTAAAATAAATTAAAAGTATTTACCTGCCCAGACACCAAGTAATGACAGACTTGAAGTATCAAGAAGTAAACCTTCAAGTATTCTTTCTGATGAGGATTGCCTTGCCAGTTTTCAACTTGATGACCAACTGAGTTTAATAATGGTGAAGCTTCTGGGAATTTTTTGTCTATCAACAGTAGCATACAACGACTGAGTAGAAACAAGACTCTCGTGTAATTTGCATTGCTTATTTGCGAATAATCAGCACCAACTGCCAACAACCCTCCGGCAGCATTCAAATCTTTCTCCGATGCATGAATTTGCTGTATATTAATACAATAATTATTCTTAGTACCATGCAGAAAAGTTTAGCCATTGCGATTAGTATAAAAGGACACTTACGGCTAGCTGAAAAATAAGTCTACAGTGCCAGTAGACGTGGTGTTGTGAGAGTTCAATCGCTTTGCGCAAAATTGATTGGCTCAGTCCAGATTGTTGCTGTTGCTCGTAAAGTTCGGCTAATACGCTAGCTGCTTCGAATTTCACATCGTCAAACGTAACAATTGTCTGACTTAATTGCCACTGTAAACAATACAAGTTCACAAAAATTTCATTCAATGTTTTTCTCTCCTCTAATAAATACTTTCTTGACAGCAAATGTCGGAAGTAAATACAGATTTTAATATTGTAATAAAAACCCTTCAAATGGAGAAACTGAAAATTCTTTACTTTAAAAAAAAAAAACATCCACCCACATACTTATATTATACACGCAAATCGCGAGCGTCCGCCAAAAAAGCGCGAAAACAGGGGGAGGTTAAGTGTACGCCAAAGTGCGCGGGGGAGGAGTTGAGGGGGTAGGGAAAAACAAAAAAAAGTATAAAGTACAAGCAAACAAGTACTCGGAACTCGAGTAAATACTGGAGAGAGAGAGAAAAAAAAAGGCATTTATGTAGCTCCGCGACTTACCGCTCGTTCGAGGTGAGTGCGGGCGAGATCGGTGTTCTTGGTGTACGTGAGGAGTATGTTGCCGAGCTGCAGGTGGGTTCGCGCCTCGACCCGCGGCGGAGGCTTGAAATTAAAGACGGCCTGTAGGCACTGGATGCAGGACTTGATGCTCGGCGGGCTCGAGGTGCGAAAGTGCTCGGCCAGGCCGAGGAGCGACAGGTACCAAGCATCCTGGGACGACGCCATTTTTACATCGCTAGCCTAAATAATAAGCCTCCTGTTCCTCCGTCCGTTTCTCCAGCTTCTCTTTTTCTTCTCCCTGTCACTGTCCTGCCCGCCGATTACGAGGATTGGGGCAACAACACACGGTGATGATCCTAGCGCATCACCAGCACACACGCACATCCGCTCCTATACAAGTAGCAATACAGCTGCTGGTTAGCACTTAGCAGTTAGCACTATAGCATCAGGAGTCTGGGTAAACACGCAGGTAATTTTATCCCAGGAGGCGCTCTTCGGCTCCGAAATTTTCTCTTACGGCGTCGGCGAGGACGACGGGTTTTCGACGCACACACGACAACCGTTTAATTTACGCTGTGTTAACCCATGCTGATGATTCTGCGGGCGCGAGTCGAACAACTTTAGGGTTGATGTAAATAAGTACGCGGGTACGCGCTACTGAAACAAAACATGAAAAAAAAATCAGGTTTTTCCAATATTTCTGAACAATCTGAACCGAAAGAAAAGTGTTAAATGAGCGTTTTCTACAGTACCGACGTTAGATACGGGCAGTACGCAACGGCGCCTATTTTGAAATTCTTTTCGTGCCTTCCGTTCTGTCCAGACCTCTGCAGTAAGTATACCTCAACTAAGGAATACATTTTTCTATTTATTTTAGGACACGTATGCTGCTAATTACAAAAAATTGCATGTGTTTTCTTTTTGAAGACTATTTTTTTTTTCATGATCAAAGTATCATTTACAAATCAATTATACCCAATGCGCGACACCTTATGTAGGTATATAAAAATGATAAGCTGTGATTTATATAATTGCCGATAGCTAGTGCACGATATAAAATATATATGTATGAGGATCATGTATCGATAGTCAAGAAAATAACGTGCAATCGCTATTATTGCTTCTGATGATATCAGCTGTTCTATCGAGTCCCCGTTGAATCGAATGAGTTTGAAATAATGGGTTTGAGCTCCTGCATGCTAGTGAGAACTACCTGTTAATTTTTGCGCAATAAGTATTACATTTTATACAGGCATGGCCAGGCAGGCGCACGACTTGAATCCGCCGTAGCAGCGTTGTGCAAGCCAGACAATACAACTTGCGCCAATCTTTTCATGCCCGCGTGAAATTTCTCACTCTTATTCTTCAACGCACCTGCAATAAATGTAATTTCTCATTTTTGCGCAACGCCGAACTCTTTGGCTGACCGATCAAACGAAAGTAGTGAAAAAAAAGAGAAAAAAATCGCTCCTCACCAAATCGACGAATGAGGAATCAAAATTTGTGCAGGCCAATCTAGTTCTCCTTCTTATTTTTCCCAGCTCCGAGATCAATTAAACATCCACCGCGCAGTTGACCCGACGTTAAAAAATGCAGACCTTTCGGGTTGTAAAAATCGACCGGCTGCGCCAGCCACAGCCAGAAAAGGGAAAGCGCGGGGAAAGGAAAAAAAATTCGTCCCCGATGAAACTCGAAAACCCGTCGCGCGCGCGTATAATAATAACGCGCACATAACACACCCGAGGTTTCAAAAAAGCGCGTGATGTATAAACAAGAGCCCCATATACCGGCAGGATCGGCCTTCCACATTCGCATGGTACGTGCAACACCTGTGCGCGAAATAAAAAACCCCGTGCGGTGCGGCAACATTATAAAGCGCGGCGGCCGCTTTGCTCAGTCGCTTCGCGAGCCCGGAGCCGGTCGCATGTGCGCACTACGCACGGCGCGATGAGGACGAGCCGCCAGAGGAGAGCCGCGGCTGCGATCGGCCGCTGGATCGGGGTCCTGCTGTGCCTGGGGATCCTGCAGGCGGGCCGCGGTGGAGGAGCGGCCGCCGCGACCAACGAGACCGAGGCGAGGCTCGCCAAGCTCGTCAAGATCTTCAGCAAGCCCGGGGCTTTCAGCCAGGTGATTGCGGGAGTACGTTGCATCGCCGTGTACGAATCGAGCTTTGCTTTTGAAACATCATTTCATTTCGGTGGGTGCGGGGATCGGTCGAGCGAGAGCTCGCGGTGCACCCGCACAGTGTCGGCTGTTCAAGGAATAATGCGAAAATGCAGTGTTTTTTTTTTTTTCCCTCCAACATATTATGTAAATGATTCTGCTCTGTTCTATCATTGGTTGTTTTTTTTTTCCCCCCAAGCACCGGCGATCGCGTATATACTTACAGACAGTTACGCGACTCTATACAAGACGCAGAGGTGATTGATACTCTGCTGTGCCACTGCTCGATTCAACGAACAAATGAATAATTTAAAAACCATAATACCTGCTGCATCGGTCGGACGAACATGAAAAATTCAGCGGTCGCGTGCGAAAATTGGATGAAAAAACCAAAAAAACATCAACAAAAAGATTGCCCCTTAAAAACTTGCACGTCCGCAGATCGACGCGATATTCGGCGAGCAGGAGCCAGCACGGTCGTCGTCGTCGTCGTCGTCGCCGCAGGCGGCGGGAGAAGGATCCGCAGCGACCTCGAGCTGTCCGGTGGGCGACGAGGGCCTGGAATGCAAGCGCGCGGAGGCGCGACGCTCCGTCGATTGTCCTCGAGGTAAATTGGCTGCCCATGTTATACTATATAAACACCGCGCGCGCGCGCTTCCGCGTCCGGTTCGCACCTGTACTCGTATGTAGACGTATAATGATGTGCCCTTGACAGCGACTGTTGTACCGCTCCCGTGGACACTTTTGCGTCCGAATTGACAAACTCAATTGTAATAACGAGGCAAACAAAAAATTCTCATGCGGCACGAAAGAGCGGGGGGGGGGGGGGGGAGGACCCCCGTGGGTGGGGGCGGGGGTTGCGAACACCGCGGGGCGTGAATTTGAGTAACCGGTTTCCCGAATTCTTCTTTTTCCCTCTCCAAGCGTAATACTTATATATACAAGGTAAGTACTACTCTTCCTCCCCGCCCCCGTATACTCTCTGCCCTTCATCGCCTTAATTTCGCCTCTTTCGTTCGCGGGACACTTTTATGCAAGAGCTCTCACTTTCGTGCGAATAAGTGGCTTATATTTGAGCGCAAACTCTGCAAAGTATCTACATGCACGCCCGGTCGCCCGCCTTCGTCATATCGCGCGTGCGAAACTCTCGATGCACGGGACGGCTGAAATTTCGAAAACAAGCCGAGAGAGCTTAAACTCTTGGGAGAGTGCATGCCTCATATGATACTTACATACAAGTATACGCGTGAAAGTTGATATGGGAGAGCGCAAATACGAAACTTAACTTGCGCGAGCGAAATTTAAGCGGAGACACTCGTAAGTATGTGTAAATATATACTTCATATTATACACTGCACCGGGAGCGCACGTCGTCGTCGTCGTCGTCGTCGTCAACGATATCAGTCAATTCGTTGCGCTGCTCGATCTATATGGTGCAGGTTTCCCTTTCTTTTATGTTTTCTATTATATACGCAGGTAACGTGTTATTTTTAATTCTACTGTGTTATACTCTCATGCGAGCTTGATCATTCGCAGAAATTTGTTGCGCTGTTTTTCCAACGGCGCCATTCAGTCGAGATTTTCATTCGCAATGATCCATCGGTATAGGCCGGAGAAAGAAAAAAAAACACGCATACGAGCCGCGTTGCCCAAACGCGTTTTACGACTTGATGCGCCTCGAGTGTGCGATCATCGTTTATAATACACCGCGGTGATAACCGAAATGAGCGAATAAAAAAAAAAAAAAAAAAAAAAAAACAAAAAAAAAAACGATTATTATGCCCGCCAGGCGACTGCTACTGCTACAACTGTTCAAAAGCGGGCTCGGAGCTTTGGGCCCCCTGCTGCCGGGAGAGCTTGAAGTGCTGCTCCCATCTCGCTGCCGCCTGTCGCACGTGTGATCAGCCGCCGCTCTTCTCCTTCTGCGCCAAGCACTTCAAGCGGTGTCTCAGCCAGCTCAACGACAAAAAAACCATTTGATTCGGGATCCAGATGACTGTTGAGGGGATAAACACGATGTTGTTCTTGTTGTTGTTGTTATTTTTCTCGTTCTAAATGCGCACAATAAATGTTTTTGTACGAAGACAGAGAGAGAGAGAGAGAGAGAGTTGTATAACTTAAAATGATAATCAAGTACTCGTGTATATTATTGTAGACAATAGCTGTATTTTGGATTTTTTTTTAAATTTTAATTAAAAAAGAATATCACCATAAACCTTGTTCACGTACAAGTTGCAACGGTTTTTACACTTTTATCTTATTTATGGTGAGCGCAACGTAGAAAATAAGAAAAAACCTGGAAAAAAGAGACACGCTGACGTGCAACAGATACAACACTTTTAAATTTCACAAAGACTAAAAATATTTACAGTGATAAACGCATTATAATGTCATTCTCTGCTGGCGCAGTAGCCCTTCGGCACTTTTTTCTAAATCATAATTTGTACATACATCGAATTAGGAGATGCAAGAGCAGCACAAAAAAAAAACGGAGAAAAATACTAACGAGCAAGTGGCAAGTGTTTTATAAAAGAGAGACACATATACATATACATACATACATATATATATACATATATATACACATACATACATACTTTGACATGTACGTGCATTGCGTAACACACTCCTCTCTTGATCGGCGTTTTCACAGAGCTAAAGGTAGCTTACGAGATTTCTAAATATAGACGTGCAGAGCGTCGTTAGTTTTTTTAAAACAGCTTTCAGATGATTCGCTATCTTCATTGTTCCCTCTTTTTTTCCATTGCACGTTCAACTTTGACAATTATATACGCTTCAGAAAGCACACTTTCGCACGCATGCACTTATCGTAAGCTCATCTTCTACGATGCGCTGCTGAGTATTGATATATATGTAGGTATTAAACGCTCAATGTTTCCAAAAATTGTGCCAAAATACTTTTCTTTTTGGTTTTTCAAGTAAAAATTATTTTTTATTGTCAAACTAATGAAGTGATGTCAAGACAACTTATTGCATAGAAATATGTACAAAATAACGGCTTAATTATCGTTTTTACCGTTCTCAATAGTCAAGTTCAACACAATCATTATTAACTTTCCGTGATTCATACTTATATTTTCCGACTAATATTAAATTTCACCAGAAATTTTTTACAATTGTCACTTTTTATAAATCCCAGGAAAATGCAAGCGTTGCTTTATTTCAAAAGGAAATCACCAAGGTAGTCGGCTATGATCGTTGGATTAATTTTCTCCCTTTTTAAAATACAAGCACTCAATTAGCATGGAATTTAACAATGGCGATAAAATATTGAAACATTTTTGCAACAACCAAGTGCACTTTCAAAGCGTCGTGTATAACAGAAAACATTGATTGGCACGATACAAGGTGAAGCAGGAATAAAAAAATACAACTCGAGTTTATGTTTCTATTTGATTTCTTTTCAATCAATCAAAAACTTATTTGAAAATCAATTTCCAGCCGTGCTGAATAAGGGCTGATATATTATGATGTTAGATAAATTAAAAAAAATGTTTTTCATGATCAGCTGGTGTATCCATCAATCTTTAATCTAAAATTCGTCTTATACTAAAATATTTTTTAGTCTATTTTTTTTCGGATTCTTACAAAATCGATTTAATCACACTTAAATACATGATCAATCTTTATTTTCCCGCTGTTCACACTTCTTTCTCAAATACATTCAATACTATTGTACAAAACACAGAGATTCTCGTTATAATATTACATGATTGCAAATATACCTTTTGTTATTTTACGACTTTTTATATGCCTTATCGATATTAAGTTCGAAACCTATTGCTTAGTACAAAGAGAGACAGTTATACTATTTTTGTTTACATTTAAAGTTTATTCACTTGTGTTAAAATGTATATGGAAAAAATGTCGAAGACTATACGATAATTATTTTACTTTTATTACTTTATAATGAGTGAGACACGAACGGCAAAGGGTGCAATGAATGGTCAGACACAGCCAGTCGAGAAAGTTTTTACAATCATCTTGTTTTATCCTTGATTTGTTTGCTTGACCAGAGCATTTAAACATAACAACACACAATCGATAAAAATTGTTTATTTCACGATTTCATTACCTTCAGCGAATCATAAATGTGTCGAGAAAGTTAAAAAAATCTCCATTCCATCATGTGTCAAATTATTAGTATCTTTATAACAAAATTTGATTTTATGATGCAGACTCTTTTCTTATCTTTCCTCGAAAATACGTTCTCAACTTTTTGCACCATAACAATTTATATTAAAATTGAAAAAAAAAAAAGATGATACGCTTTCCACTAAACCGTGCATAACTCAAAAAAATATAAATACTCTTAGGTTTATTCAACCACCTAAGTGAATTCCATTCACATAAATAGAATCTTACTAAATAATTACAACCATTATTTTTCTAGACTCAAATGAAAAATGCTTTCAATTTTTAGAGAAAGTTAATATGTATATAATTACCGTCATTAAACGCAAAAAAATCAATCAATTTTAACAAAAAAATAAATGTTTCGAGAAAAACGTTCACCAACAGTTTTAGTCCGATGCCTGATTATTATAAATCGTTTGGCCGATCTTTACTATGATACATCTATTTTCCTAACATACAAATGTTTTCTTTATATGTTTCGACTTATTTTGTCTCTGAAAAATAAAGACAAACGATCTTTTGTTTATAAATAAAATATCGCTATAAAAAGATACGTTTAAATTAAGTCCTCGGTATCTTTTTTTGGGTTGAAAAATATACTAAATTTCACAATAGATCTCGAGAGAATTTGACGATATCCTTTGGGAAAAGAAGCACACTTTATTAAAACTATACACGAAAGAATCGTAAGGATAAAATATCCCATACTTTGTCTTAGGCAAAACACGTTTTTAGCAGTCGATCAAATAATTCTAATTAGACCTCCTCCTTACCTGCCGCGATAAACAGAGATTTTATGGTCGATTTGAGCGAATTACTTGATTAAAAAATTGTGTCCTACCGCGTCTTAGTAGTGGCCCGGTTACGTTTTCCAATTGTGTGGATGAGCACGTGGTGGGGCCTGATTGTTCTGATTCTGAGACATCTGCGACGGGATCATGTCGAGCAAGTACTGGCGTTGAAGGTTTTCTGTTTGGCGCTGAAGCTCAGCAAGACCCTTGCTGCCTTGAGCGGCTTGTGCCATTGCTAACTGATTATAAAATAATAAGGCTGGGTTGAAAGCTGGAATCATGTGAGCAGGTAAAGATTGATGAGGCGAGAGACCAGCGGCAGTGACCGGATTTTTTGCAAGTTCTGAAAATAAAAATTGTGTTAATAAAACGACAATGGTTTTTTTTTTTTTTTTTTTTTTTTTTTTTTTTTTTTTTTTTTTTTTTTTTTTTTTTTTTTTTTATATTTTTTCCCTTTCCATTTTGTATTGTCCTTGTTTAATTTTTTTTTTTATTTTCCTTTTGTCTCGTTTGAAATTTGTTGCTGTCAGAAAGCTTTGCAAACTGGTGATCCTGAAGCTTTGACGGTGGTGTAGGAGCCGACGGAGGTACTTGTACTTGAGGTGGGGGTGCAGGAGGTGTGGCGACTCTTCTCGTAGGAGTGGGAGCTTTAGGAATCGGCTTTGAAATCGGAGGATCGGGGCTCGGGCACGTTGTTTGTGCCAATCTCTCATCAATCTCTTTTTCTTGTTTTAGAGCTTTTACAAAAGCCGTTTTCAACCTATTAACAATGTTAATCATATTAGTAAGATACTTTGATGATCACCAATGAATTTTAAGATTTCGGTTTACATACCGATTAGTGTGTTCCGCCTTCAGTGCTTTTTTGACATTAGTTGTGACACAATGCTCGCAAATGACACGAGGATCTCTGCCTGCTGTAGGTCGCTGGAAAGTCGCGTGTTGACCTTGCGGGTTATCTTTTTTACTGCTATTAGACGACTTTTCCCATTTCCAAACTGGTGTGAAGTCTGTTTTACATTGCGTACATTCGAACGGCTCGGGTGGTGGTGGGATAGCCGGTTCCTTAGTGATAAAGTCGACTACGTGCTCCAGACCGACCAAATAAATAAATTCTGGGTTCGCAGGGCTTGGTACAAAATGCATTTCTGGTGGCGGTGGCTTTGGAGGAGGTATCTGTAGTAAAGTTTTCTCCAACTGTTTCCTGAGAGCCTGTTTGGCAGCTGCCTGGCGTTGCGCGGGAGTTTCTTCGCGAGATCGATCCTGAAAAATCGTGTAAAGAATTATTGAACGAATACCATTAACTTGAAAAAAAAAACAAGGATTATGTAAAACCGTCAATAGAATTCAATAGCTCAAAAGCTAAACAAAAAGATGACAAACAGCAAAATGAGCTTTCAAGAAAGATCAATAAGCATAGCTTTTTGGAATACGTGTTTTGGTAAACTTTGTGCTACAAACATCAATCAAACAAAATCCTAACAAACATTTTGCACAACTAAATATGATTCCATCAAGTGTGTACCTGCTCAGGCATTACAGGTGCATTTAGAGGCACAGTCGGCTTGTTTTCTTGAGATCCAACAAGCTGTTTTGCGTGTACATATAAATTATTAAGAATTAATAGATAGAGATTGATCATGTGACGAATATGTGTCTATTAATTAATAACTTTACTTTATTTTAATTTTTTAGATTACAGATTTAATACTATCTTAAATAAATATAAAGAAAGTAAATGAAAAAAATATTCTTGGACGATATAGTTGGTAGAATAAAAAATAAAAATTGTAAATTACTTTTGCTTGTACCTGGTGCGCCGGGGTAGGGGTGGGATCTTTCGTAGATCTTTCAGTTCGATCGGCAGGAGGATGATAATTAGATACATTAGATGTATTTTGTGTAGATCTTACTCTTGGATGTGGGGGCTGTGGTATCACCATGTTCGGAATACCAGTGCTAGACACTGAACTTCTCAATGGAGTTGGTGGCAATACCATATTGGGTGGAGGAGCATGTATGGTACTGCTTCTACTTGGTGCTGGCTGTCCCCTTAACAGAGGTGGTGGTGCCTTACCAGTTCTATGACTAATAACAAGAAGAAACAAAAATAAAAAAGATCATACCATAATCATGACGATAAACGTTGATAATGATGAATTTCGTAAGATACAGCTTACCTGTGTGAAGTTACAGGCTGACAAGTAACAGATGGAGGAGGCAACTTGTTTTGAATTTTCGGTACAGCTGCAATATTTTCTTTCAACTGCTGAGATTGCCTTAACTTCTTTAAGAGCACCAATTTCATTTCTTCAGCCCTCACCTCTTCCTTGAACTTTTTCAAATTTCTCTCCCTGGTAGCCAGCTCTTCGGAAGTCAGTTCTTTGATGGGTGGCAAAGGTGGCATCTCTCCTTCATCACTGTCAGATGCGTTGCCATTTAAATATCCATTGATCCTCGGCTCATCAGGACTCTCGGCATAACTCCTCTCGGTCCTGGGCCTGAGATTACGCCTGGGTCTGCGGTCATCGCCAGACTTGGATGCGAGAATGCCTCTGGACGAGTTCTGTATATTCCTCGCCTCAGGCATGTTATTGTCTAAGCTGGGACTAGTTGTGTAATTAACACCCAAATCCATGGGGGTACCTGCGTTGTTTATCGAGTTTGTTGCTGGTGTGACTGGCGATTCTCTCCTGTTACTACTGTCAATCAAAGAAAAACAACCAAATTAGACAGCAGACCAGGAAATTCATAGCCACTTGATGAAAGTTTGTGTATATGAAAAAAAAAAGATCATACCCGACGCTAAGGTCAACGACGGCGTCACCATCTATGTCCATAGCTTCCATTATTTCCTACGACCGGAGGAAAAATCCACAGCTTGTGTTGCAGCGCTCCGATAACGGTAACGACACACACGGCAGCAGCAGAGCTGCAGAGAGCAACAGCAGAGCAGACCGCTCCGATTCTATAACAGACGGACCATTATATCACGACTCCCCTTCTCTTCCTTCTGCTCCGAAAAAGTGAGCGATGCACACACAGTAGCCAGGAGACCGACTCGAAGGTACACAGGACAAACAATTAAGGATGATAGGTGCCTACTGCACCACGGGGAGGAAGCTCCTCCGCGATAAGACTTAACCTTATCCTACGTCTCTCACACACTTTTTGCTCTCTTTCGGATAGTTCGGATGCGCCTCCGGGACGCAGCAGCAGAACATAGACGTGATACGCGTGCTGGCTATTATATACTGCTGGTTTTAATGCGTGTTGCTGTTGCGGCGGCGACGACCTTGTTGGCGGCGGCGGCGGCGGGTGACACTTTTTTTCGTCCTCCAAAATATCTCTCTCCTCCTGCTCCTCCCCGTTGCGCTCTTCTTTCTCCAAATGTTGTCAGGTATACATATATACCGATGCCCTAAGAGAGTGACACAAAATAATGTGAAACAATCAAGATGACAGATGCGTTCGGAGTCAAACAACAATATAAAAACAGTATTATAATTTAAAGATACTGATGGATAACTTGAGAGAGGATTATGCAAACGTACGCGTTGATGGGGGTACCTCTGTTACATATATACTGCATGCAGTGAATGTATATGTATTATATGCGCGCGTGTATATTATATATTTGTGCGGAAAGCAGAACCACTAAAATAAGAGAGACACAGGCCGCGAACTACTGCGCTCTCTCCTCTCTCCCCTCCCGAGAGAGAGAGAGAGAGAGAGAGAGAGAGAGAGAGAGAGAGAGAGAGAGAGAGAGAGAGAGAGAGAAAGAAAGAGAGAGAGAGAGAGAGAGACGAATTTACGCGCGTGCATTGGCTTTTCCGATTTTCGCAATTCAGTCAGAGTTCAGTCACTTTTTGCACCTTTTCATACTAAGTATTATGCCTGCCCATGTGACAATTTATCAATGAGCGAATCAATGAAATTGAGGGTACCTATGAGCTTTTTGACTCAAAGATTGTGCCCAAATTGATATCAAAACAGTGATCGTGAAACGGTAACTACACTATTTTGAAACAAAATTATTTCATAATACAAATTGCAAAAGAATTTGAAATTATATTAACTGCGGCACAAACAGCAAAGATACGCAGATAGGTATGAACACGCATACGTAATTATATCATTTCATGCACATAAAGTTTAACAAAAAATTTGTCAAGATGAGTAAGTTAAATAATTTCAATTTGAATAACGCGTTAAAAGCACGCAAAACGCCTGAAAGTCTATTGTTTATCTAATTTTTCCGTATGAAGTAAGAAACTTGAAACTTTAATGAACTCCCAGATAAGATATGATTTACATTCGTATTTTTGCTAAACAGTTTTGGAGATAAGGCGATTTAAAAATAAATATGCCTTCTTTAGTATAGGCTCTCTGTTGAAAAATGAACGACCAAAGCAAACTTAATTCTCAATCCTCCAATTACAAGATAACACCGCACTCTTTTTTTTTGACGTCATTTAAAGTGTTATAGAGATGACTTTCACACGTATTGCGTTAGAAGTATATAGGCGCCTGTAGGAATTCGTAGCGTGTGCCGAGAGAAACTAAGTACTTCCACTACAAAAAATATTGCTACAATGTACTTAAATGATACAGTTCAAGAAATCATGTATTTAAGCTTTCTTTGACTAATCTAAATTAGCGACATTATTTTGCTTGCCTCAATCAATTTTAAGTACTTTGTACATATTTTTGTGTATAAAAAAAAAAAAAAAAAAAAAAAAAAAAAAAAAACCATTAAAAAAAAAATATTTTTGACGCAGAGCGCAAAATTATGCATTTTCAATTAGTATTATTTCCCCATTTTTCGAAAAACCGGTGGATCTTGATACATTATTCGCTCGTTTACAAATATAATTATACTTATGACTTTTCAAAACTTTCGCGAGACTGTTGACAAAAGACCTATTTATGTTTTCTTAACAATGACTGAACGAACTCTTGGCAAAAAAATACCGGCATCTTTTCTCTCTTAGAGAGTTTTTCTTTACAATCTTGGTTTTCTACGAAAAATCGATTTCAATCAAACATATGTGTTTGTTTGGTTATTGTAATTCTGCACAATCAACACGCGAGATCAAAAAACGTTGGCAAGTAATATCAATACCACTGCGAGTAAACTTACGCACGTGCGTACACAAAACACCCCTGCATATATTTTTAATTAGCAAGTATAAAACTACTGCCAGATATGTTAATAGTGCAGAAATGGTCCACGGCAAGTCGCAAAGCATGGATAAGCTCGTTAAGTACTCAAGTACTATAGGAAAACAATAAATATTAGATAACAATAATGATCCTCCGGCCGGGACTCGTTCGATATCATACCTATACGTGACGACCCCGACCCCCCTCGCACTTCAAAATGGCGCGGGGCTCTTCGCTTGCTCTTCACTCTTAATTCATGCGGTTCAGCGGAAGAAGCGGCCCTTTTTTCCTTCCTTCCGCTTCTTGGTTATCTTCAGCAGAATCGTCGCTCACGCGCACAGAAATCGAAGCTTCTTGTCAAACACTTTGGTCAGTATTGTCAGTAACTTTGTAGAGTACTCGTGTGCACAGACGCATATCTCTCAACTCTTTATCAACAGAACAGTCTGTGCAAGCTGCAGTGTCTGCACGCGTACATACACAGAGCGAGAGGTATACTACTTTACACTGGGATTGTTCCTCTTTGCCCTTCCGTATTATTGTTTTTTTCTCTCCGCCCTCTGCAACCAGTCTGCAACTCTGCAACGATCATTCTGACAGTCGCTGTAGCTTATACTTAAGACACTTAAGTACTGTATATTAAGTATATAGTAACACATGCTCAAGTCTCTGAAGCTGAAAACTCTCTCTCATATGAGAGTGATGAGTTCTCTGTGACTGTGACTCTCTTTTCCCTGATCCATAAGTACATATTTTAATATAAGTATATACGTATAGTGTACACACCACAGCTCGACCCTCTCTTTCGACACAATTCGATCGTTTTGATTCGAAAACGTCACCCGCGAGATTTTGAAAATTTCTAAATTTTCTCCGGAAGCTTTTTTGTAGCTGTTCGTCTGTGGAAAGTTTGAATATAATTGAATTAACAGTTCAATAAAAATCATGGTAACAATTAGAGCTGTGCAAAAATACAAATTCAGGACCGCGGCTTATGAGTATTCGATTAGTATGAAGTTCTGCTAGAATTTTTGTTTTGAACATTATTTTGCCAGGTTTATTTTAATTAATACATAAATTTGGCTTGCAAACTTACTTTATAAATTGATTGAGCGGGATTTTAATTTTTGATTCCCCAATAAATTGAAAATGTTTGATAACTTTTGGTGAACCGAAAATATTTGGATCTGATTAATTTTAATCAGCTTTCAATTCCGTCAGCTGCTTTATAAATTATAATCGTAATGTTACAATTTCACAAACCACCATATCAATGAACAGAAAAAAAGTGAATCCCGATTAATATATTTTCAATGCAACAAAGAATCGAGAAAAATTACGGCTGATTCATGCACAGCTCGCTTATAATTATTCAGAATGTTGGGTATGAAAAATTAACAAGTATCAGTATAAATATTCAGAGTGATTTTATTGAAAGAAGTTTCATATACAAATAAAGTTTACATCATTTTGTTTAGACAATAAATGTTCGACATAAAACCTATTGCTGATAATTTTGCTGGACCAAATTGCAAAGCAAAATCTTTTTCATTTGACCAAACAAACAAGTTTTTTGGTTATTAATTTTGCTCACCGAACTTTTGCTAATTTATAGCCTAAACTCTGCTGTAAAGCGTTAAAATCATTAAAAATTTTTTGGATCAACTTGACTTATACAGCGGGGAGTTATATATTATTTATAATAATTGAATACAAGTTCACAAGGCTGTTTAAGCCTTTAACTTTTCTTTTTACCAATTGTAATATTTCATCTGTAAAAATTACACGAAATTTGGACAGAATAAGCAAGGTTTTAAATTATGGTAATTTTCCTACAGCAAATTTTATCAAATACAATTTTTAGAAAGATAATTTGAGTATTCTTTAAGAAGCTTTAAATTTTCAAAAACGTCAGATTGTATATAATTGCGATTGATTTACCGACATTAACAGGCGTTGAAAAAAATTTTTTTAAAGTTTTATTGTACATTTTGTTAATGAAATGAATAAATTTGTAAAATTATGACCCCAAGCTTGTACTTAGCGCTATTAATTTGTTGTCTGAATGAATTTTTATGCATAATTAACCAATCTTCATCAACTCTAGAGTAAATAGTCGTTTTCTTCACAAATGTGCATTCTCTAGGGCGGTCCCTGGGCCCGAGGGCGCTTGCGAAGCAACGCACGAGGGACCGTTGGGACCCCCCTGGTCGGATTCACATGAGTGGCGAACGCTGTTTTTCCTACCGAGGGTGTACCAGGGCTGCAAAAGTGCCCGAGGTAGGAAAAATACTTTAGTGAGAATTTTTATTATTTTGAAAATTGCTAATCACAATTATTTTGAGTGCTCATAAAAAATATAATTGTACCATTTGGAATATTTAAATGAATGTACAGTTGAAAGATTTGTTGTAAGTATTTCTTAAGATCGATTGAATCGTTACTTTACCTCGGTTTTCAGGTAAGAGAAAAGTTTCTCTTGGATAAATTCAAATAATTCAACAAATATGATAATTACTTATGTGCACATAAACAATTGTGTGTTATACATAAATATATATACACATACATATATACATATACATGGAAAGCTACGTATATATATAATAATCTTAACAAGTTAAAGTTTATTGGAAGTTAATTTTTTAAATAGAAAATGTCTAGTTCAAAATGGTTGATCATATTTTAATAAGTAGAATTGCATGAATCTGAGGTCGAAAGATTTTTTAAATAGACATTTTTCATTGCAAAAAATTGGTGTGGAAAGAAAAAATATATTGATTCCTCAGATTGCAGAAAACACGTGGGGATTTACGATAAAGCTGCATAACGACAGATTCATTCATTAACAACTACCTATATATCCTAGAACGTAACTTTCTCTATTACGCGTCTATTCTTTCGCGCCCGAATATGCTCTAATCTTTTCGATACTTTCACTCGCATATTCATTCATAGTCACGATCTATTGGAACAATCAAAAGTAGTAAAACATTAAATAGACTCGATGTGTCCTTTATCGTGTATTTTTTCCACTTTTCTAACCGTTAACAAATAATGTTGGTAATATACTTGTAAAAATCATCGGAATGGGCTTTTAAATACAGTTCAAAGTAAAATTAATGATCAACATTAAAAAAATACGCGTCACCTGTACTTTTTATGTTTTTCTCATTTCTCGTAAATCCATTCCATGCGTCATCATGTCTTTTATTTGTTTTTCTTGCACCTGCATGCATGTGTTAACATACACATAAATTGTATAACATATATAGCGCTCGATGAAAGAGAAAGAAGCGGGGGGGGGGGGGGGGGGAGCATTTTTCATCTCAATCCGACTGCTACTGTATATAAATCCTAAGAATCGAGCATGTGTATCTATTACTATTATTATTTTTTGTTACAGTTAACCGAGTGTCAAAGGACTGGAATGTCGTGCGATACGTTCTTAAGATTTTTGTTTGTTTTAGCTATCCGATAAAAGAAATAAAAAATGTAATAACATAGTGTGTGTACGACTGATCGATTATGACGCCGAGTTGAGATTTTTACGCGCACATGTCCTATACTCACCCCCCCCCTCTCTCTTTCTTTTGTTCACATTCATAGCGTCAATTGTCAGGCTCGACTGAATGTACAACATAAGTATGTTTTAATGCAAGATTGTCGCACTATATTATTATGTAGAATCGCGAAGACGCGTATAAAAAACTGATTCACCTTTACGCTTTCGTTTATCGAAAATCAACCATTGCACGAGACTTAAAAATTAAATAAAAGTCATACCAATTTTTTGTTTCTTTTACTAAATATACAATATAAGACGTACGATGCATTTTTGTTTGTTTATCTGTTTGTTGCGCTTGTCACGAAATCTCAATAGCGTACCTACATAGACTTTCTCGCGCAATTATGATCACCCCATTTTCTGCACTCTATTGTCTCCGAAATAAGAGCGCACACATTAATGCACACGCGATGTTTCAATGTCTTTTAAAACACGTATTTCATTTTTTTTTTTTTTTTTTTTTTTTTTTCTTTTTTTTTTTTTTTTTTTTTTTTTCTTTTTTTTTTTTTTTCTCTTTTTCTTTTTTATTTCTTTTTTTTTTCCCCGCACACGCATACATCATGGATTTCATTATGTTTATTTCGCTGTCATTCTCAGTAGCCGAGTATCCCTCTAATTTTCTTTATATTTAGCGTTATTTATCACAGATGTTTTACTTGCTCAGCCGCCCAAGTCATAATTATAGTACGTAAATTTTAATTGTTTTAAATTTTAAGGCTGGCTCACTCGTCAGTATATTTCAAGCACTCGCTTTTTCCAAGCCCCCTTCGGCGTTCGTATTTTCTCGTTGCATCACAGATATTTTTCTAGCTTGTCATGCAGATGATTTTATATTTATTATTATTTTACTTTTTTGAAGAGTACACGACAGTTGTAATTCTGTTGTCGATCTAACGTATTTTCTCTTTTAAGAATCAATCGATGCATGTAAATACGTCAACGTAATCAATTGTATTCCGTTTTGAAAGATTCATTTTCATAGGTCTGGTATTCTCACTCACTACTTGTGCATATTTTTAAGACAAAATATAATTGACTATTAACTTTGCATCGATCGATAGTGGCAACGGATTCTTACACCCTTTTCTATAGTGATATTTCTAGCGTATGCGTTTAGCGCAAAAATAATAACAATACCATATTCGATTTACCAAAAAAAAAAAAAAAAAAAAGATCCGAATTCGAAAATTTCATTGTAAACATAATTTCTAGAATCCATATCTTTTTACACAAGTAGAATGACGCACGACTTAATTGTTCTACAGATCTTCGATGATCAGTCTTTAAGAGGGAGGGTTTTTAGGTTTTTACTCGCTGTAAAGTTAAGAAGCTTTTTCTTGGAAGTTATTTTCGCTGGGAAAAAAATAATATGCTTCCTTTTGTTTTAGATGTACCTGTGTATGAACAAACTTAAATAGTCGTTCATGAAAAAAAAATGGCTTGAAAAATATAACGAAGTCACGATAATTACGGATTGTGAAAACTACCGTCGTGTAAATATATATATATATACGCCACCTATGGAAAGAAGAATCCGAAAGGTCGATTTTTCTGCCTTAGACCATTACTTCTTTGAAATTCAACAACCATAGCTAATATAAGTTTTCATTTTTTTTTCAATTTCATACTGTTTATACAAAGACAAAATTCGCTAATAATCTCGCGTGATTACCTCCGCATTACTCGCATGTTTTTCGGCTATAATCGACGGCACTCTTTGTTAAATATTTATTTATTTGCTGCTTTCAAGCACCTACATGTAGGCGATAACGCGCATTTTGTAATGCACACTGAGGCCCGCTTGGTGTGCAGATACAGATTCGCTTCTTAAAAATAGGTCTTGACTCGTTTCTGTTAAAATCGGAGCTCTTTTTTAACAACTTCTCACCGTTTGCGCGCGCAATTGCAACTATCAGTTAGTTTGTGTCTTCGTATCTCTCTCGTGTTTTCGGTTTCTTTAATTTATCTTTTATAAACTTTTGCGCGCTACGGTTGGCATCGCTTATCTATGTATTTTTACTTTGATTGTTTGTTCTTGCATCTCTCGACTATTCACTTATACTATTAATATTTGGATATACGCGTGGATTTTTTTCTTCACCGTAGTCGTCTTCTCGCATACAATGGTCATTCGCACGTAGATCTCGCGCTCTTTCATTTCCTCATTCATTCTCATTTCTATGCTACAATAAATTGTACACTCGACTAACGAAAAATCAATCATGCTTTGTTGCTGCAAAGTTTTTTTTTTTTTTTACAACAATTGGACTAAAAATCGTTGACTCTCAACGAAAAGCACAATGACTATCTGGTGTCTACAATAACAAGAAAATCTGCACATTGCGGATTATCAGATATTTTTCTATCTTCGTTTTATTCATTTGTTTTTCATTTTACTTCATTTAATATAACATTTTCCTCGCATAGCCCTTGGGATTGTTCGTATTTTCGCGCGCAGATAGCAAGATTCAGTCTTTGATTAAAATTGTGGGTCTATAATAGTCGCGCTTTTGTGTTTCTGGGCCCTTAGAGTCGAGAATTTGTGTTACCTTTTTAAAAATATTACTTATATATTTCAATTCGTCATCAATGATATCACTTTAGTTTCTTGTTGTCTATTGGCTTCTATAATATTCTCTTCAATCTCTTTCTTTCTCAATAATGCAGCAGGAACACTTATGATAATTACTTTTTTTAAATGCACAGTTATAATGTTAAGAAAAATTCGTAGCTGAAGGGAATTACTTTTTTGTCTCTCTCTTTTTCATTGAAAAATCACCGCCATTTCTTCGTTTGTGTTGTCAATACTTGTTTTGGACATTTATAACTGTGTATACGCTGGTTGGCTCGCTTATCTTTATTTAATCTACGAGAAAAAAGACATGGTCTTTCGAGGTATAGAATATAGTCGATTAGAAGCAAGGGATATCGGTATATTTAGACTAACAGATAGACAAGTTGAAAATGTTAAAACACATTGTTCTTTCTTCTATCATAGAAATTTCGATAGTTATATTTTTAACTATTCAACAGTAACAGTCATCTTCAATCAATCGTCTATAATGTATCTTTTTCTATAAGTAGTCTTCAGGACAAAAAACGAGTTCGAAAACATAAAATCGCCTATTATTATTCTTAAGTATTTGTGGTGTGCTACGGAGTTTTTCTTCGTCTAATGATTTTTTTTCAGGTACACATGGTGAAAAGGCCTGTTCTGCACACACCTTGCTCTCTTTGCTCATAACATTCTCAGATGTTGAATATTTTAATAATGCTTCAGCAACTCCTGATGCAACTTGTTGTAATCGGCCTTTCATTTGTTCATTATCTGACTACATTGTAAACTTTAAGCTTGACGCGTAGGCTTTTTGTTTTTGAAGAAACGCAAAATCACATTAGATAAAACGGAATTTTCGGTTTGTAGGTCCGATAATAGATGCACAGATTGATTATACAAGGACTCGAGAGACAAAAGCTTCGAATCAACTAACTGTATGATTCTTCACACTCAGCGATTTTCTTTATCTCCAACTAATTTGTGTTCTTTGTGTATATGTTTATACTACTCTAGTTTTTGTACCTTTCAGATATTTCGATTGATTCAAAGGTTTCAATACTTGTCACTTTTATTTTTATCACCTTCACTCAATTAAAAACGAAAATGGACACACAAGTTGCTGTAATCTTGACGATTTCGTCTCTTTGTTTGAATTCAAAATCTACTAGATACACATATATAAACATTTATACATCATTTAGTAACTAAATACTTTAGACATAGAGGATTTTGTGTGTTTCATCAATGCTTTCCCTCCACGAATATACATATCCTTATCTCGTTTCGCTAAAAACTGGAGGAAGTACTTGACAGTTCTTTTTTTTGGGGAAAAAGGTCGTCCACTCGTTGGAAGTGCTTGATCGAACGTATATATCTGTAATCACAGCGCGTGCATGTATGTTCACACAGATTCAAGATGCTTTGTTTTATACGCTATACTTATATCTTTTTTGAAGGAGTCCGATTGGTTTTGGTAATAAAAATAACCTCGGACTGCTCACGCGCGTTACGCTTATAATCATGCGGTCTTTTTTCTTAGTTATCTTTGCTAAAATGTTTTTTAATCGCTCGCCTTCTCGCGGTCGTAAGGTGTTTCGAACGTTGTTGCGCGTAATAGTATTTTCTTTAGTACTTATATTTCTCTATTACTATATCGTATTTTTTATTTGTTCAACCGACGCTATTATATGCTAAAATTCCCATAGCAAATGGAAAAATACTTGTCTTTTTGTCTTTCTGGCTACTTTGAGAACTTGAATTGAAGGCGGCGTTCAAGTTCAGATGTTTCTAATTTATCTATCTCTCGATAAATCGTCCGAGCTTAATGTTTAATACTAACCCTGTAATGTACTGGGTGTGTCATGAAAGACTTTGACTAGTCTTATAGTCTTGGATGTATTACTACAGCACTTGACTTGATTTACCACGATTGTTTAACAATCTTCATTTACCGAGAAATAGATCGGGTTGTCAGAGTATATTTACAATAGTTTCGTTCTCAATTACTACTAAAAATTTTCTAGATGTCACCGTCAACTAAAAAAATAACAGGGAATTCTCTTCCAGTACGATAAATGTACGTATACCCATTTTAGATGTTATCCAAGATATGAATGGCTGAATGTTTTGGCCAGTTGCGTATAATCTTAAAATAACGCCTGTTGGACTGAATACTGTACCTAAATATTTATCGAGAAATATCTAAAGATTTTTCATTGAAAAATAATAAAATAGAAATTTTGTTCGTTGCAATAAAAAGATGTAGAAAAACGCAAGAAAGGATAACGTACGATCTGAAACGATTTTTAGGCTCATACTTATAGTAATGCTTATCCCAAGGATGGTTCTTGAGTGAGGTATTCTAAGTTTAAAAATTTCTTCTTGGACATGAATTACTTTTGATCCCGAAGAACCATTGGCATTATCACTTCTCTGCTATCGCCAATCAGAGGATTTATCACAACTTTTGGAAGATCTTCATCTCTTAAAGGCTCCCACTGTTCACCCATTACTTTTTTTATTTCCTGTTACGAATATTGAAATACATTCTGTGTTATGAAAATTATTGAAAAATAATGATTTAAACAATCTTACTCACATCTATGACTGCTTCACGACACAACCACGGCTCTTCATATATAATATCGCTTTCAGCAAACTCCAGACGCTTTAATTTGTGCTTTAAACGAATTATGGCTAGTAAATTGTTTGAAAAATACTTTTGTCCTATGAATACTATTTCATTCAAATTTTTACATTTCCATGCAGCCAATATCAGAGGATCTGGACTATAAATTATTAAAATTATGCATAAAAAGTTCCCAAAAAGTGATATACGAAGACCTAGTAATCAAACTTACTTAAGCAAGGTGTCAACATCGTAAAGAGAATTCATTGTGTTTTTGTGAAAATTAAGGGAATCTATCCAGATAATAGATTGCAGTGTATCTGAATAAAAATCAGAAATTTGATGAAGAGCTGCATTGTTCACACTTTCACAGAATAGAACTTTTAAGTGAGTGAGAGGCATGGCTGGCTGTAAAATTTCTCTATCCAATACTGTGACTGCATTGTAGGAATGAATCAGATTAAGACGCAGCTGACAGCACGGACTGAAACAATAATAAAAATAGCACCGAGTGTTATATAAATTAACAGTTATATAAAAGTGAAAGTTTTAGCGCTTACTTTTTCTGAGTAAAAGCTATCCATGCATCGTTGCTTGCCCCAATATAATCTCCATTCCAGCCATGTACATGTATAACCAGTCTTTCCATTATACCACTGTTTAGTGCTAGGAGTAACTCATCACTGAGGTGATCGTAATCTATTGTTAATACTGACAATCTAGTAAAATCATTGAACAATGAGCACTTGAGCTCCAAGAAATCATAACAATCTGGATCTTCTTTGACAGATGCCAAACTTAAATGAGTCAAATGTTTAGCATGATTCTGTTGGAGATAATTTAAAATAAGCGTCAAATCTTCCGTCAACTCTTCGATGCATCCCAAACTTATAACTTCTAGGCTCTCTGACGTTTTTATCAAATTTAGCAGTGGTTTCATTAACTTCTTGCTGTTAACCTCGCAACTGAGGTTCTCAAACATGTAGCTATTTGGTTCCAAGTAGAGCTTGCGCAGCTGTCTGTTACAACTTAATTTTTTTAGGATGATAAAGGCTTCTCTCACAAAATTATTTACTGTTTCACAGCGTATAGTTACTTCTTGCACGCTGAACTGAAACCAATCCGACAAACACCTAAACACGGAAACGTTAACTTTCTATGTAGTACAAGACAATAAATTGTAAAATAAAAATTAAGAAAAGTTGTATCCACCTTGACCACAAAATACTATCACTATCTGCTATAGTGAACGTGATTTTTTTCCAAAACATTGCATGAAATAGTGCATACCTCCATTGCCTGCATACCTGGATACAAACAATATAAACAGTTCAGATGTTGCCTTTAAAAATAGCAAGATAAGTGCCCAAAATTGGAAAAAAGCGCTCGTTAATGCGAACCATATGGGCTCGAAAAGAAAATGATAGTAGGTAGCAGAGAGAAAAAACCAATAATAACAATAACAATAATAATAATATCAGCAGTTATAAAGCTGCGGGTGTACATCGGATAAAACAAGACCAAGAAACAGCCAGAGCTAAGTATATGCTTATACGGACAGAAGAGTCAAGGAGAAAAGACAACAGATGGAAAAGTAATAAGCGTAATGTATCTCGGTATATAATATGTATCAGTTGGAATATCGCAACAATAAGGGAGCTATCGTTATTCAAAGAGAGAAACAGAGAACGAGAGAGAGGCAGGTTAAATGGACTTGACCAAGAGAAAGTTCTCGCTCTCTATAAAATCATATATTTCCTGGTATCGCAATGAGTAATCATCATTATAAGATATATATATATATATATATGAGTACTTACCTGGGACGCTTGAACGCGGCTCTTGTGCGGTAGATAGGAGAATATCTCGAAAAGTATGACACTGGGCAGACTGTCCCAGCAGGCGGTGCTCTGCTCCTGATGCTCAGCTGGCTGTTTCAAGGACACGGCCGAGGACGGCGATTCTACTGTTGCTGATGGGCTACCCGCTGTCGTCAACTGATGTTCATCCCTCGACTTGGACGACGATGATTCCACCTCCGCGATCTCGCCCCGCACCATCCTACACCTTACTTACGTCCACGGAGATCGTCTCACTATCTATCTATAACTCTTTTTTTCGTTGCCGCTCCTCACTCATCAGTACTACTCACGACGACGACGGAGAGGACTGAGGAGCAAGCGACCTTTTCGCTTCTGCGGTTGCTCCGTTTCTGGGCCTGGACAGTGGACTGCCGTCTGCCCGCTCTGCCGACGCAATGCACTGCGCACTGACGCCACTGGCACTATAGGCACCGACTCACGCAGTTCGTTCATTCACTTTCACTCATAATTAAATGTGAAGTACTAAAGTAAAGTGGTAATGTGATGTTGCGAATATTTTTTTCGCGCAACGTAAGTATGTGTAAGTACTATGAAAAACGCGAACACTTGAGACTTGTAGTAAACTGGCATTTTTTAGACGGGACAACTTGCGAAAGTGCATCATGGAATATTTTTGTTTTGATCCGATAGCATATACCCTATACTCAGTTATCAACGCTGCGATCATTTCTGCACCTTTCACCTTTCACCGCATCGCAGTTGACGTCTCGTACTTATACTTACTTATGACTTATGATACTTAGTTATGATGCATGCAAACGCTTTGGGTTTGGTGGGAAAATACATTGGTGACTGAGTGACTCCAAAAAAAAAACGCGCGAAAGTCGCGCTCTACTGCTCTAGCGGTATTGGCTCTGTAATTTGCGTTGTTGACAGGTGCATACCTTAATTTTTGCAAAAACAAAAGCTTTTAAATTGATAAAATAGGTAGCAAAATGTCGATACATTTGCACATAAACAAGAAAGACATGACGAAGGAAAAGGAGCCCGAGTTGCACTCGATACCTTGCAAGATACATGCAGACGATAAGGCTAACGTAGAGACGTATTTCAAGCCCTATATCAAAAACATCGACGAGGAGTGTAAGTTTTTGATTGATCAAATTAAACCATTTGCTGCCATACCATATGGAAAACAGACATGTCACTGAATCTAAAAATGTTCATTAACGTAGATTTGAAATCGTCGTTCAGAGGTTATCCGCTCCAAGGTAAAAAAGTCGCGGTTCCTGAAGGATACACAGGTGTCACGTTTTACGAGTACAAAAAGCCCGAAGTTGACGGAGCCGATCGCAATATCTATGCCACTGCTACGTTCAAGGAGTTTACTTACTGGAATTATGACAAGCTGCCTTCCAAAAACGATGCCTTTATATCTGCACTTGACTGGATCGACATTGCTGAGGCAGTACGTAAACATTATCCATATTATTTAATTCTTTCCATTGTTAACCAGTTGTATTTTAAAATGTACATGCTTTGCCCTGTTATTTACAGTTGCATTCCACAGAACAGGAGACTAAGGCTGTGTGACGAAAGAAAGGTTGTTTTTATATAGATAGTAACTTTTTTTATTTTTTTCACCTATTTATCGTAATTATAAAATGTTAATAAAGTACAGCGGAAATTGGTTTTTCAATATATTTTTATAAATTGCAATTGAAACGAGTCTTGAAAATTATTTAGAGGACAATATAGTATTGATTATACAGTTTTTGCCTATGCCATGACACATTTTCCTATATAAATTCATTGATGACTACAATCGCTTATTTATAATCCGCTTCAATAGTCTACATACAAATTATGGCAGCTCACAGCATTAGTGGACAGTACATTTTTTTTTTAATTAAAGACAATGAAAAAGATCTAGCTCAAATACTTGGTATTCGTGCTCTATTCGTGTTTACAAATTCATTTTTATGCTTCATCATTGTTTATCATTATCCGCTATATATCACTTGATAAGGATTCTATATTTACACTATTAAGCACAAAAATTTAATATCGATACCAGCTTGCCATAAGCTTGCTGTTTATAGGTAATGAGAAATTAGTATTACCTCAAGTGTTTTTGGTGATTAAGTTGCAAAAATTGATTACTTGACATTTTTTTAAATCATTAGCTCATAAATTGATAATCCCTTTGCATATATCAGTTTATATAAGATTCATAAAAAGTTCATGTAAAGTATTTAAAAAAAATTATTCTAAACAGTCAAATCTAATATTGTGGTATCATAAAACAGTCTTTTACAGTAATCTTTGTTTGAAAGAAATACGAAATACTGATAAGATTGGAATGAATTTTCCATTGTAAAATTATTTTTAAGAAGCGAGTTAATGTCGTATATATACACGAATATTTCCAGTTTCATACATTTCAATGAACAATTTTAATATTAATTAATCACTGATTATTCACAGTAACAGTCATTTCAACAAAGGTATTGAATGAATAAATCAAACCTATTTTCAGTATGCTTTGCGTAAAAAAATAAATTTATGAAACTTAAAAACTTAAAGTAAATTAGGTTTTCCGTCCTTATAAATTATAAAGAACTTAAAATATGTATATTGATCACTTATCCTGTCCAAAAATATTTATAAATTGAATTCCGATTATAATGAATTGTTAAAAATTTTATAATTGGATATATTGAATACAATAAGAACAACACAAGACATTTTTCATTCATCAGTATTTCTGGATGACGTTTCTTATCTATCAAAAGTCCATTCATATTAAAATAATGACTAGACCAAAGTTCCTATAGGTCTACACTTTGTTACACTTAAACGTAACAATGCAAATTATGTGCATACCCTGTATAAATATATACACATGAATTAAAAAAATTATTCTACGTATAGTCGTTAAGATCTTGATGATACTTGGTCTGTTCTTGTTGTTGCTTGATGAAGGCGCTCAGCCTGTTGAGCAAGAACTGTTTATCATGTCCTTCGAGCACTAGCTGATTCTTTAGAACCGTCACCATGTTTTTATTTGCCATCGAAACCGCGTAATAATAGTACAGCAGTAAAGAGAGCATCAGGAAGGCCGGCACGCCGAAGCCAGCCGTACCCAGAAAAGATAAAATGGATCTGATCCAAATGGGCAGCTGCAAGAAAGTGGTTACCACGAGGCTCCAAGGCGAGTCCAGTTCCTTAAAAGGTCCACAGGCCTTGGACGGGCTAAATTTTACGAGGCTGTACCCGATCGGGATGACGACGAACACGTAGCAGATCAATAGTATGAACATGAATAACGAATGGGACCTGCTTGCTCGGTAGACTTGGTTCGAAGGCCGACAATTGACAAGACAGTCGAATTTTTTAATATAGAATAGCAAAAAGGAGCCAACGATGCCAAAGAAAGGCAAGAATGGCGCGAAAAATACACCTAACCAGCAGATGGTTTGCAGATAAACGATGTCCAGGACATGCTTGCACAAATCAAAATTCTGGTGGCCAATAAATCGCAAGACCTTGCTTTCGGAATGTTTCCCTATGAGCGACCTTGGAAAATTTATGAAAAAGGTCACGAAGAACTGACCAATAATATCGGTCACGTAGAGCTTCAAGAACTGTTGTCCTACAAACGTCTCCCAGCACAAGAGCCGCGTTGCGTTCATACATTCATCATCTACTTTGTCGTTTAGTTTTACATAGAAGTTGCTAAGAAGGACGACAAGAGAAGCTAGCCTAAGAAAAATTGTGCGGAGAAGTGTGATTTTGATGACTGAGGAAGGACCGTAACTTTCGAGGCTTATCAAATGTTGAAAAAACACGGGTATGGTGATGTTTAGCAGAAATATGCAGATAAAGGGTAAGAACTCCAAAAAGATCTGATAAACCGTGTCAAGGTTCATTTCGCTCAAGAGTTCGCGTTGAATCGTGTTTTCTTTGGCAGAAGCTTCGAAGGAAAAACGTATTATATAGAAAATAAAGACGCCACAAGAGCAAAGAATTAAGAGGACAAGAGCGTTGACAAAAATACGCACCAGGCACAACTTGAATTTTTCTTCCCGGGTTCGATTTTGGCGCTCCTCTTCGAATCTCTCGGATTCCAGGAGCACCTTTATTTCGTTATATAGCGCTTTGTGCTTCGTTTCTGAAGCTTTTTCGTTGTTGATGCAATAATCCCAACCACCGAAAACGAGATTACAGTACCTATAAAACTGACCCTCGCCTTCCACGACTCTCTCTCGGAAGTCCTTAACTGACGACCTGACTACCGCCACCAAACTCACTACGAAAACGAGCATCATTATGGAGATGTAGGCCAGTGGTAGATCATAGTAATAATCATTACTATCGTCGCAGTAAGTCAAAGAAGAGTAGGCTCCGTAAAACAGAAGGCTGTATTCAAAAAGATGACTTCCTTGAAAGAAGTCTAGAAGCGTATCAAACTCCCGCGACTTATTCCAGTAACGTTCTGTGCAGTAAAACGTTGTGCTTGTGTCGTTTATCGAGGCACACGTCTCATTTCTTGGAGATTCCAATAGCACGGTGGGTAAAACAAGAAATACCGCGATCATAGCGAACAGAATAAGGTTCAGAAAAAGAACCCACTTTATGAATAGGAAAAAAGCAACTATACCCATCCCCAGGTTGCCACCTATTCTCTTGAGACTCGTACTCCACAGTTCCATCTTTGAGTAGGCCTCGTTTGCCCTGATGCGAAATGTCTGCCACGCTTTTCTGCGTTGCCATTTCAGCTGGTCAAAGCCTTGCAGTCGCAGTTTTGTCGCACTCTGAAAGTATAAATATTACGTTTGAAATGTGGAGCGTTTTTTTGTAAAATAATGATAGATTCACGCACCTGCAGCTGTCTTTTCAACTCGATTTTCTGTGCCATGCATACCGGCATCGACTTGATTTGCCTGATTTCCTCCCAAGTGCGCTCCTCATTGGACAGATTTTCCGAAAGATCCGGTAGCATGGAAACGGCTGCATCCTGAACATTTGTGGACATTCTTCTGGCCGTACTTGTTGCACATCTCGAACGCGTGCTTGTGCGTCTCCTGAGTGTGGTGCGAGGTTCATGTCTGACTCGTTTTTGAGTTGTAGCTGAGGATTTAAAAAAAAAACCATTGATAAGGCAAAAAGTACTTATTTACAGATTAGCATCTGATTGTACTTTTGAAACTAAATATTCTAGTGTTTGATTAAGCAGTTTTATAATCTTTCTTTAATATTTTGGATAAAAGATAAGACAAAACTTTAAATAGTAATTCAGTAATGGTATAGTATTTTTTCATAAGTACTAAGTAAAATAATGATAGAAAACTGACCAACTCGGGACTTCTTGCTCGGCAGGAGAGTAGCTATGTGAGACGGATCCCTCTGCAAGGCTTGCTGGAGATCGGCCTCGATAGCAGCTGCAGGATAACTCTCCTGGTAAAACTCGGCGCCAGCCTCCTCCCAACCCTGTCCGCGGTCGCCCGTGCGCTTCTTTCTGTCGCCACCTGACATTTTTTCTTTGCTCACACGAGATTCAAAGGATGTGTACACTACTCTACTCCTTTTCTCCCAATACACTACACTTTAAAGATGCAGAATCAGCATCTCCTTGGACAACACTTCCGTGTATGACCAGAGCTCAAATTCTCAGTGCAAAACATTGCAAAGGAAAAAGGACTAGCATAGTAAACATATGATGATAACACAACGATCGGCGATACCGGAGCAATTCATTTGGTTTGCAAGATGGTAACTGTATCTGACACTGACTGGAGCAACGAGGAATTGAATAAATTATGATGTTGAGCTGGCATTTCTTTGGGCTTGCGAGATCTACGGAGCACCAAGTAGATGATGTTGTACCCTAGGTTAGTACTAATGATCTTATGACTCATATTATATTCGTTGTGCAGCAGCATCAGGCCGACAGCAGCGTGATATGTCATTCATTTCAGACAAAACTCCCTCAGCGCACCTGCAGCTTTGAGCCTTGAGTATTATCATATTTTTATCTTTGTTCTTCTTTCATAATGTATTTCCACATCACACTAGTATTTTATCTGACACTTTAATCTACATACCTAAGCACCATGCACTAAAATAAGTATAAGTACAAGTAGTAAATAATAATAATAATAATAATAATAATAATAATAATAATAATATACTCTGTCCGTAAGTAGTGTTTTGCAAGAACGAACGAGAGAGTCAATGAAAGGAAGGAAAGTTTTAAGGGAAGGACTGACAAGGCTGACGAAGGGATAAGGGAGGTCTGCAGGAGTGCAGGGAGGCCTTCAGGGCCTATACCTTATATAGCCAGAGGCCACCGTCACCGATAGCACACTAAACGAGCGGCTGATGGGTGTTTGATGCATGACACCCGAACACCGACCGACGACGACGAGGAGGGTGTTGAAAAAAACGATAGGCATTTTTGAGCACTACTGCAGATGGACGCGATCGACCGTGGAAAAATTAAATTGCGAAATGAAACGCATATATATATGTATATATATATATATATATGTTTCAGTACTCTCCTCGCTCCTGCGCGGGGGCACTGGGGCAGCGCACCCGCGGACCCCACCGGTGGTGTTGCCGTGTTGCCAAGGAGGTCTATGCTGCAGTGGGATCTGACATGGGGGCGTGGTTAGGTCACTAAGGGGGCTGCCTGTCACTAGTATAAGTATTTACTGGTATTTATACCAACTAGAAATATTGGGACATAGTTTTCCTCACTTTCCACGTAAAAAAAAAAAAAAAAAGAATTTCTCGCCAAAACTGTATTTTTAAATATACTTTTATCTTTGCCAGTCGGGGAACTAATTTTTGTTTTTCTGTCCTTAAATATGAATGCCAAAAATACGAAAGATGAAAAAAAAAGTATTATGATCTACATGCAGATTTATTTGCATTTTATTGAAATATTTTCTTTAATGGTCAATAACGAGGTCAATAAAGATATTATGCGGTGAAACTAAAGTTTTGGCTAATTGATCGATCGGTGCCATCTTGGTAAACAAATTTTTTCCAATCTTTTGCAGTAAAATGTTATTTACAAAAAAAAATAATTTCAAAAACAAATATCTCGAAATCCCTTATGAGTACCCGCGCTTTAAATCCAGACGAAACAGAGCTCTGAATTTGATGTCTTGATGGGAACCAGTTCAGGTTTTCTGCATCGCTTACAATGAAAAATTAGAGTTTAAAAGTTTTTGGGAGGGTTGTTTTAGTCGATAGGCGCCCAATCCAATAGCAACTTATATTGCGATGTAATTGGTGTATAACTTTTTCGGTTTCGCTCAGTGCAGGAAGGGCCGCGGGAAGCTGAGCGCGAGGATGCACAAATAAAGGTTCACACGCCGTAAGCTATAAACAAACTATATTTTGGTTTCAATCAACGTTGAGCAAGTTACATGATACTTAGAATGAACTTGAGCTTGATAATAAAATGTATGAAATAAATGCAATGTCTTTGTATGAAAGCACCGTGTGGCACGCACTCTTGACCAGGCCGTAGCTTGGCGGCGTCCCGCGCGCAGATTGCATTATACGATGCCAGGGTGAATCCGATAATAATACCTCCTGCGGTGGCTTAGTCTTTTTCGCAGAAGTGTCTTTGGAAGATTTCCTCCTTCCTGCTATCAAAAAAAAAAAAAAAATTGGGCTGGGCTAATGGATTGATAATTAAAGATACCAAATACCGAATACATCGCTCTACCGCCCACCTGTCGCAATCTATAATTCATTATCTGAAACAAATACATTTTTTCATTTGCTGTTACATTATAAGTACGAACACTCTTATTGGTTGATTTTTGACTTTACATTATTCGATCTGGGGTCCATATGCCACGGTCCATGCTAATGTACTATATGTACCATCAGGGGCGGCACTGCGTATTTTTTGGATGAGCCTATACAGTATCAAAATCATACAAACATGGCCTGTTACACAAAAAAGCAGTAAGTATATTTCAAACGTCGATGCATATACATTGAACATTTGACAGAATATAATACTCACTTTTTTTTTCCAAACATTCATAATATTACAAACATGAGTCTCTGTATATAGTTAACTAGAATTATTAAAGCATTGTGGATTTTAGGTTTAGGTAAGTTTTAAGAAGTTTAAAAGCTGAAAACAACTTTCCATTAGTTTATCAGTAGTTTTTATCTTAGAACCTTCACTTGTACATTATACATGAGGATAGTCTGTTATTGGAATTCCATACCATAAATAAACCATCCTATTATCCTAAGAACCATACGGAGAGTTTTCCATATCAGTAATGCCGCCCCTGTATATTATGATTATGAACGTCATTGATCGTCTTGTCGTCGTCCGTCTGCTCGCGATTCACGGAGCTGCGGACAGCCGCGGATAGTCTCAACTCTCATCTCGCCTCGCAAAAATTCTTCACTGAAGCTGACAGGATGAGAGCGATAATACCCGTCATTGTCATTGATGGACTTTGCTCGCTCCAAATGCCGTAGTATAGCAGCGTAAAACTTGAGCCATTAATTAATTATTACTTGGAGACGTTGTCATTGTCGACTCGCTGGCCTATAATAGCTGTTAATGATGCCCTTGAACTAGCCTCAACTCAACGAATTAAATCATCAAAACTACCAACAGCTGAGCACTTTTGAGGTAGTAATAAGTAATTCTATTTTTTTTCTCGCTTCTCTCATGTTCAATTATTAAATACATACTTTTTTGGCTTAGCTTAGCTCGACACTGAGTATCGGGCAATATCAGCATCGGCTGATTAACTGACATCTGTCAAAAATGGCGTGGCTAGGAAGTATTGCCAATACCGTGCTCAAGAATGTTTTTGCTGAGGTACCTGCTGACCAAGTGCAGGAAGTCAAGACTACTGAGTATCACAAGAGGCATATACACTGTCGCGAAGATGGCATTATTTTGTACACTCCAGGCAGTAAGGAGAAGGAAAAATTTGAAATTGTATTGCACAAACCATACTCGGAAAAGTTGCACTACACTGGATACAGGTATCTTGCTTGCACTTATTTTCAAATTGTTCATCAACAAAATACTATTTTTATTTTCACTACCCCAACATTACTTATTTTAGTCTCTATCGCTCCAATAGTCGTGAAGATACTGAAGCTAGATTTTTAATCTTCAAAGATAAAGTACCTTTACTCGTAGAGTTGTCCAAAGAGGTATAGCTTGTCAATGTAAATAATTTATTAAGGATGAAAAATCAAAAGATCCAATTTTTTTCGTTTCTAGATGTCTAATGCATATAAAATACAAAGTTTGTGCGATGCACTGGTCGCATATCCAACCTGGAATTTAGCTCACATTGCTGCTCATCTATTACTCTACGATGCTTTCAACTCTGACATTATCAACAGTTGTTTGAACACTAGCGATTCAGAAACTGGAGCATCCCCTTTGCAGATTGCTATCAGGACAAGTAATTTGCAAATTGTGCAAATGTTAATCGCAGCAAATAGTTCAAGGGAGCATTTGGATTTCAAAGCCAACACAGTTTATCACTATGCTGCCAGTTCAACCAGAGAAATCATTATGGCACTGGGAGCTGATCTTCCAAATACATTAAATAGTCGAAACAGTGATGGTTATACCCCAATGCATCTTGCTTGCCTTAATGATAAGCCAGATTGCGTGAAAGCTCTTTTACTCATTGGCGCTGATTGCAATCTTTCTGCATCAGACGGTAATTTTACATTTATCACATATTTATTTTTTCATTTGACATTTTACTACCTGAGACGTGATAATAATTATAGTAATTACTGTTAGGAGGAGCCACGACTCCTGGCTATGTTGGTGATTTTATTCACAATCAGCCAAATAGTTTAAAGCATGATGACATGAAATTCGGAGGCACTCCCTTACACTGGTGTTGCAGTAGAGAAGTCATAAACACATTGGTGAATAAGAACTGTGATATTGATGCATTGAACTTTGATGGCAGAACAGCACTTCACACAATGGTGATTAGAAAGAGACTTGAGTGTGTTGCAGCTCTGTTGAGCCACGAGGCAAATATAAATATAGTGGATAAGGGTGGGAATTCCCCGTTACATTTAGCAGTAAAAGAGGTCAGATTTAACGTCACTTTCATTCACTCATTCACTTCAATTTAATACGTCAATATTAATTCATTTTATTATATCCCCATTACAGTCAACCCCAGCAATAGTTCAGTTACTCATAGCATTCAGTGCAGAAATAAACGCTCGAAATTGGCAAAACGAATCCCCGCGGCATCTCGTTAACAAAGACAGTGCCGACGGACATAAGATCTTGTATATTTTACACGCAGTCGGTGCAGAACGATGCACACCAGACATTAAAGATTGCCACGCAGGTTGCAAGCACAACGAAAACTTTGACGGAATCGCACCGCCCGAGCCCCCCACTGCTGTGCCTCGTACGGTCGTCGATCAGATGCTGTACGTATGGAGCATGGAAAAGATGGCTTTGATGGAACGTAAACGAATTAAGGGCAGTAGACTTCTGTGCCTGGATGGCGGTGGTATCAGGGGTCTGGTGCTCGTTCAGACGTTGCTGGAAATCGAAGCCGTACTGAAGAAGCCGATAACGAGCTGTTTCGATTGGATTGCTGGCACGTCGACAGGTGGAATCTTGGCGCTCGGCTTAGCAGCCGGCAAGAGTTTAAAGGAGTGCCAAGCCCTGTACTTCCGAATCAAAGATAACGCCTTTGTGGGCAAGAGGCCCTACGTCAGCGAACCTCTGGAAAACGCGCTAAAGGAGTGCCTGGGAGGCGAGACCGTCATGTCGGACATACGGCATCCAAAGCTCATGATTATGGGAGTGCTTGCGGACCGTAAGCCCGTCGATCTGCACATTTTTCGAAACTACGAGTCGCCAAGTAAAATCCTACAGATCACGACGAGCGATAACTTTAAGGATACCCTACCCCCGGAGGAACAGCTGCTCTGGAAGGCAGCGAGGGCTACAGGGGCTGCGCCCTCGTATTTTCGCGCTTTCGGGCGGTTCCTCGACGGCGGACTCATCGCCAACAACCCCAGTCTTGACGCCATGACCGAAATCCACGAGTACAATCTTGCCCTGGAGGCTGCCAATAGGTCAAGCGAAGTGGCGCCCCTGTCACTGGTTGTGTCGCTGGGCACCGGCGCTATTCCCCTTTCGCCGCTCCAGAACGTGGATGTATACTGGCCTGAGGGCTTGCTGGATACCGCAAAATTAGGTGGGTAGATTTTGCAGTATTGAAATTAAAAGTCAGAGTAGAGATGTACACACGAAAAAAAAAAGTAAATGCGAAATGTTTCAGCATCGCGTCTAAAAACATTCGCAACGCTATTGGTGGACCAAGCCACGCTTGCGGACGGTCGCGTCGTGGACAGAGCGAGGGCCTGGTGCTCGATGATCGGGGTGCCATACTACAGGTTCAGCCCTCAGATGTCGAGAGAAGTGAACATGGACGAAGGCAATGATGCCATCTTGGCTGAAATGCTCTGGGAGACCAAAGCCTTCATGCATGTCAACCGCGACCAAATCAAGGATCTGGCTGCCGTTCTCGACTCGATTTGCGACTGTTAGTTATGAATCAATTTAGTTCTTTGTTATTTTTTTACAATAGTCTTTTAAATCTCTGCGTCTAGATTTTGGTAGAAGGTTCGTATCGATCTTTTTATCCCAGAAAATACTTTTTAAACTTGCACATTTACCCACACGGAAACCTGGACCCAACTTTGATGATTTTCAAAAAACATCTAATTAATATTTTTTGCAATTTCCCTATATCATTTTATAATGTAAGATTTACATATTAGCCTTAAAATTGACGACTAATTTTAGCAATTTCAAAAATAAGTTAAAAATAAAACAAAAGAGGAAACATAGTAATAATTAAAAATAAGTTTGAGTGTTACAAAAAAACTAATGATTAATAATAATCGATAAAATTGAAATGATGCAGGTTAAACTACCCACTAAAGGGATTTAATGTAAGATAACGTAACTTAACAATGATTTATTTTTAATTTATTTTAATACCTAAATGGACTTTATCTGTATAATCAATTTTAATGTACGTATTTTATAGTAAATGTGATATATATTTATTTTTCTTTGCGTAAAGCCTTTTATTAATTTATTCAAATCTAAAAAAAAATAAGTATTTTGGTTGATATAAACTTAAAACTACCTGCAAAACTCATGAAATCAGTGTTGAACCTGAAAAAATTATTTGTTTGTCTTGAATTTGTTGTACTTGTTCAACATGAAAGTGATCGCTGTTCAGTTTGTATATTATAGAGCAATAAAAAGAGAAATGAAAACGAATAATTCGTTGAAAAATTAAGTACTCCTCTGTACGACGGATTATAGGAGAAAAAATACAAATCGCGCACAGTAAATTAATCGATGAATATTTTTTATAACGAAAGAGCAGTAAAGTTTTTTTGGTTTACAAATCATCTATATTTCTGTGTAAACGAAACATAATTATATCATACCTAACTGTTAAAGTGATGATGAACAATATGGAACAAAAAATATACGTATGCATCGATTGTGCTTGTTGTTGTTGAATATACAAATCTCTTTTGATTTTCCTAAAGATGTACACTATAGATACCAATAAAATTGTTTAAAATTACAGTGTTTTAAAAATTAGAAACTGCACATTTTATTACGATGATTATTCTCACACCACTCTTCCAGTGTAACGTATAAATTCAAAACGAATCACGCTCGCCCACTCATCGCGAGACACGGGCGCTCAAACGCAAACCACGTGCATGTGAAAAAAAAAAAAAAAAAAAAAAAAAAAAACAAAAATAACCAACGGGCATATAATCCACAAGTACACGGAAACGAGTAAATAAAACAATATGAAATCGGAAAAATAATGAATGGGCGCGGCAAAAAAAAAATAAACAAAAAAAAAGTCACCGGCGGTTCGACACAGTTGATACAATTACTCGTACAATTATTCTTGTCGCTCTCACCGAGGTCCCGCGTAATAGGGCGCCGGCTGAGCCACGTACGGATGGTAAAACGCCGCCGGCGGCGCATTGACCGCGGCAGTGGCGCTCGTCGCCGCGTTCGTCGCAGTCGCCGCCGCGGTCGTGACCATCTGATGATGGTGCAGATGGTGGTGGTGATGGTACTCGAGCTCCTCGTGGGGCACCGGGGCATAGGCCTCCGGCGGCGCGTAGTACTGATGGCCGGGACAACCGGCGTAGGGCTTATTGGCGGCCCCGTACTCGCCGTAGGCAGACTTGGGGTCCGGGTACTTCTGGGGCTCGTAGCAGCCGTTGCGCCCCGCCGACTCCGCGTAGCCCTTGGTCCCGAACTCCGCGTACTTGAGGCCGTGGTGGGGATAGTGCGACGGCGCTGGTTCGGGGTACCGGCTCGCCGCGGCAGCCTCCAGGCATTTGCCTTGACAAAAAAAAAGAACAAGACGCGTGCTTCTTTATTCCGTCGTTATTTTTTGTGGCCGCCCGCTGTAGTACGGCTACAGGGTGCTCTCTAAATTTGAAATATTGAAAATTACGGCGAAAAGTGGTGCCAAACTCAAAAAATTCAGTGTCCATGTCTCCTCGTAAAGATTTCACGGATCATTCGATGATATGTACTGATGAT
>JAPYYV010002891.1:0-21920 GCA_030522625.1 Copidosoma aretas
ACGAACCCTGATCCTTAAAATTTTCATAGCCATATACAACAAATGATGTGGAGTTACTCCACGTCTGTCTGCTCTTCTCAATTCACTACTAGCCATCATAAATGGAGTAACTGAAACGCCCTCTTTTAATTCACGAAAATAACCTAAATATATTGTTGGGAATGAGAGCTCTTCAGCATATTCGTCAAACAGTAAACTTATTGGAAGATTATTGACAAAGCATCGTACAAAGGAGTTGATAAATCTGATGATGATATTTATAATAATTTTCCCACAGAAGTGTTAAATAAAATTCGAGAAGATCTTCCCCCGCATAAACTGTATTGAAATAGGAGCACTTGTTATGTTGATGAGAAATGTAAATATTAATGATGCACTTTGTAATGGCACGTGATTAAAATTAACCAAATTATTTAAGTTTAAAATTGAAGTTTCAAATTATTACAGGTGAAATAATTGGAAATAAAGTTGTTTTGCCTAGAATAACATTATGTTCTGGAAACAATACTTCTTAAAATTTCGATTTATACAGAAATCAATTTTCAATAGTATTAGCATTTGCAATTACTATAAATAAATCTCAAGGTCAGAGTTTTGATAAAATAGATCTTTACTTGAATAAGCCGTTATTTTTTCATGGACAATTACATGTAGTATTGTCCAAATGCAAAAATCCAAATAATATATTTATACAATTGCACTCAAATAATAACAATAGTATTGACAATATTGTTTGGGAATAAATTTTAAATGATCGTAATTGAATATTTGATTTATAATTAATTATTATCCTTTATAATAAAATTCGTTTAGAATTTTTTTCAATTTAAATCAGGATTAAAAATTGAAGTAGGCCTACTTATCTTGGTATCATTAAAGTGGTATACAAAAGCTATAAAGTAACGTTTGTCGTACAATAACTCAAGTTAATTGAAGCTCGTATAATGCTTATGCTACCAAGATAAATGGGGAAACCACTATACAAAAAGTGCTCCTGACTGATTACCACAAGGTGGAGTGGAAAAATCATTCAAATAATAATTTCTCAAATTTTTGAACTCATATATTATTTTAAATCGTATAATTGTTTAAATATTTATCAAAATAAAAAGTTTCTCAGGGTGGGCTTGTAAAAACCTGATAATTTTCTAAGTTTTCGAGGGGGGGCTGGTGGAAATCTGAAAAATGTATAAGTTACTGGAGGGGGGGTGAGGGGGGGGGTGGAGTTGGGCACTAAAAAATTAGATAAATGATTTTTTCGACACGCCGTGCGCGGGGCTCGAATTGAGAGCCATCTGTTATGGCTCTAAAGACCTCGATTTACACACGCTTCTAGCAGCGTGTGCGGAGAAATTTGCAGCCGTCGGTATTGTCGGTAATACACCTGTATGTATAGATACGTGGGCAGCACATATACGTATAATACTTCTCGACTAACCTAATGTGTATAGATCTGATACAGTCTGTGCTGACTGTGATTGAGGTACCAACGGGAAAAGCGTAGCGGGAAGAAGATACACGTCTCTCAGCCAGCAAGCAGACGAGTCAAAAGTTTACCCGTCGTGAACAAATGGGATAGTAGTTTTGTTTTTGTTTCAATAGATCTTAGTTGTTTGTCAGTTTTCTGCATGTGATTGAGTAAACATGGATAACGATAGTCCAGTTAGTTCGGGCATGTTTCTTTTGTTTTAAATTGCCCCGCGGCACTCTTGTCGAAAAGTAGTATACGCAACACGTGTGCGTCAATCGCGTTCCCCTCACACTAGTTGCGTAATATACTATTTTGACGCCCGTATATATATACATATATATATATATATACATGTGTGTAATGGTGTATATATATATACGCTGAATATACATGGTGAGTTGGATCCTTACTATAGCTATAGCTGCACGGTAGGAAGAGAGCGTGGTGGAAGGAGAGCGCGCAGTGGCCGGAGGGGAGCGCAGCAAAGTAGAGAGTGATCGCTGCGAAGAGGGGGAAGGCCAGGTTTTTCGTAATACATTTCCCCTCTCGCGGCAGTTCACAGCCCAACATAAGAAGTTTTACTTCAAAAATTACATATAAAACTTGAAATAATTATTTTGTTGAACCAAATGTCGCATGTTTGTTTTTAATAAAATCTTTTATTTGAAAGTTCAATGTATTTGTGTACCATCATCGTTTGATTATTGTATACGTATATAGACACATGAAAGGGAAAAACTACTGAACCAACGAACAATTTATGATCGAACGACTATAATTAGATTCTTATTCAGTAAAACATTAACTTGGTCGAGCCCCGCGGCACTCTTGTCGAAAACTAGTATACGCAACACGTGTGAGCGCGATTGACGCACTTGTGTTGGTTCAGCGCCCTCGCTCCGCTCGGGCGTGAACTAACATGTCTGCGTCAATCACGTTCCTCTCACACTAGTTGCGTAATATATTATTTGAAAATGGATACGCGGTTGAAGCAAAAAATACCGGTGCCATTGCACGACGGTGGTATTTACCACACTTTGGTGTGCAACATATTCATAAGGCAAACAAAGTTAGATTCGTTTTCGATGCGGCTGCAAAGAACGCTGTTTAAAGTTTCAACGATTTTTTATTATCGGGTCTTGATTTTTTGAAACCTTTGTTGGGCGTATTAATGAGATTTAGACAACGGCCATTTGCAATTGAGGAAGATATTAAAGACATGTTTCTTAAAATTAAGATTTCCGAGGAAGATAGAGAGGGTCAAAGGTTTTTGTGGCGCGGAAAAAATCGGAATATCGAACCTAAAGATTACGCCATGTCATCTTTGCTGTTTGGTGCTAGGTCTTCCCCATCAACAGCACTATATATAAAAGATCGAAACGCAGCAGATTTTAAATCCTTATTCCCGGAAGCTGTGAAAAGTATTGAAAAGACTACTACATGGACGACTTTTTAATAAGTAGAAATTCCAAAAAGAAACTATTAAACTTGTACACGATGTTATGAAAATTAATTTGTCAGGAAATCTTGTCATGCACAGTTGGGCAAGCAGCAGTGTTAAAATATTACGTGAAACTTCTAATAACGAAATTATTGATAACGTAAAATTAGATTTAAAAAAAAAAAAAAGTTTTAGGTTTATTTTGGCAATCAAATTCAGACGAATTCGTTTTTAACAATAATGAAAAGAAAATACTCTCTGACATTCTTTCTTTCTCGCAGAAGCCCTCCAAGTTTTTAAGCGTCATTATGTCGGTACTCGATCTACTAGGGCTTTTAAGTCCTTTTACGATTCAATCTCAGATACTAATGCAGGAAATTCACTTGAATGATATAAAATGGGACGAATCATTAAGGGACGAAGAATTCGATTCATGGAAAATTTGGCTCGGCAATTTGTTAAAAATTCGAGAGGTTCGGGTTCCTCGATTTTACCCTCACGTGATCGATGAAAAAGAAATTTCCCTACAAGTTTTTTGCGACGCAAGCAAAAAAGCGTACGCCGCTGTGGCATACTGGTGTTTTGGCAATTCATACAATTCAATTAGAGTATCTTTAATCGCAGCTAAAAGTCGTGTCGCGTCTATCAAACCCTTATTCACCCCGCGTTTAGAATTACAAGCGGCTTTATTAGCAAGCAAGCTAGCTCAAACTATTGAAAATGAGCATGAATTTGAAATCAAGGAAAAATACTTTTGGACAGACTCTAGTACAGTTCTTCAATGGTTATATTCAGATCCACGCTCTCAACCTTCCTTTGTTTCTCCCCGTCTCGGAGATATTCTCGACTTAAATAAAATTCAAGAATGGAATTGGGTACTTTCACGCGAAAATCCGGCTGACGACGCGACTTGAAAAACAGATACTATTTTCGATCTCAATAGCAGATGGTTCAAGGGGCCGAAATTTTTGAGAGAAACGAAAAATAATTGGCAAGCTAAAAAATGATTTTTGAAAACAAGTAGTCAAGAAAGAAATAAAACAAGAATTTCACCATCTTTAATCATTACTGATAAGGTTGAGGCATATAATTTCTTACCGAAGTACGATAGATTTTCCTGGTGGACAAGGCTAATTAGACCGTTGGCTAATGTTTTCGTTACTATTGACCGATGGGTACGTAAACTACCAAGCAAAATAACAACCGAACATATAGACAAGGCCACAAACTTTGATATTTAAGACAGCACAGCGAGAAAGTTTTGAATCGGAAATAAATTCGATGTATGCAAATGAGCCTTTTTTAAAGAAAAGTAAAATTGCCTCTTTGACGCCATTTTTGGACGAAAAAGAAATTCTTCGAGCAGAAGGTCGGCTTGAAAATTTTCCAGTAGGTCTTTTTGAAAATAATCTAATAATTCTTAGTAAGCACCATCATGTGACTCGACTATTGCTAAGATATTATCATTTTAAATATAATCATGGAAATATTGATACCAGTATCAATGAGTTACATCAAATATTTAGGATCATCAGGCCCCAAAGCGGTCTCGATCGATATAAAACAAGTGTGTTATTTGTAAAAAAATACGAGCACAACCACTCAATCCTTTAATGGCTAACTTGCCGAAAGGTTGCATAGCGGTTGAGCAACGTCCTTTTTCACACTTTGAAATCGATTATTTTGGGCTGATAGAAGTTAAAATAGGAAGGCGAATATAAAAAAGATGGGGAGTTATTTGTACTTGTTTAACTGTACGAGCAGTTCATCTCGAAATCGCGCACACTTTGAGCGCCGATCAGCGATCATGGCGATCCAGAGAATATCTGCCCGTAGGGGCCTTCCCAAAGTAATTTATAGTCGTTATAAATAATGGGACAAGTTTCAGAGAAGCAAGTAAAGAATTACATGAGGCCATAAATAATTTCGATTCTGAGAAACATTCAGGGTTTTTGTCTTTAAAAGAAGTCAAATGGGTATTAAGCCCACCAGGAGCTCCCCGCATGGGGGGTGCCTGGGAACGATTAATTAGAAGCGTCAAACGTTCTTGAAACGTAATTCTAAAAGAACAACACCCGAAAGAAGAAACTTTAGTAACGGCATTGATAGAAATCAGACACACAATAAATTTACGACCACTAACACATGTATCGTCAGACCCGAATAGTTTTGAAGCATTAACACCAAATCACTTCCTTGTAAATGCATCATCAGGAAATATATGTTTCGGAAGCTATGACAGGACAAATGTTTGAGAAAACAATGGCATGTATTCCAACACCTGGCCGACTCTTTCTGGAAACGTTGGATTCGAAAGTATCTCCCAACTCTGTTACCTCGTCAAAAATAGTTTCAACAGTAATACCAACTCGAAAATAATTGTGTTAGTTGGTATCACTTTTGTCATCTGCTGTACACACGGCATGGTGTAGGCACCGTTATCTATAGTTATAGGTGCATGTTAAACAAATGCTAAAACTTGGGCTTGATCAATACTATACGAAAATTCTGGAATTTTTCCAGGGTTTTTTTATATTTTTCAAGGTGCTACATAATGATATTTTTACGTTGCTACATAAGAAGTTGTGTCATTTTACAAAATTTGAAAACAACGATCTCGAAATTTCCTAGGGTGAGAGGGATCAAGGCTTAGGTTAAGTACAAATACCCACAATTTCTGGCTTGAAAACGGGTGGAAATGAAAAAAAAAGATCGTGCAAGTATCCTCTTAAAGTGTGGAAGTGCGGAAACGTTTGTATTTTGCAAATATAATGTTTGTATTGTTGAAGGCAAAGTTGTGTAGGTAGTCCCAATTAAATGTATTTGTATATGTATATATTGGATAATTCACTGAACGCAATGTTGTGTAGATGGGCCTAATGCTATTGTTGGTGGCACCCTTAATTGCAATAGTGATGATCAATATCAATATTGATAATTTCTCTAGTTTGCTTGTTGATAAGTATGCTGTTTATAGTTTTCTATATTGCAGTACTTATTATGTTTACAGTGAATCATGTTTTTTGTACTTCTGTATTTAAAAATTTATACGCTTGCTTCAAAAGACTATGAATTTTTCTCAACTAAAACCAAGGTAATTACTACTATTAGTGATGAGACTGATGAGAGTTATGACTGTGCTTTTGGTACTATATTCTTCCTATCTTAATGAGGTCGTTAATTATACTGTGGGGGTACTCTATGTATTTTTGTTGCCTTTTAGGGCTACCAACATAGATTGCGTTGGAAAAAGGTTATAATTTTTTTTGCAAAATAGAATAATTTCTTCACTCCTTTGTTACCAAAGGATGCTTATTTAGTACGTTTTCAACGTCAAATTAGTCTTACAGTCTTAATATGTTGATTTAAAAAAATTGTCGATGTTTCAAGATTTAAATACCAGGTATTTAAAATAAGATTACTGCGGGCACTGTTAATTAATATGCAAATTTTTTATATATTTTTAAAGATACATTTGTTAAAAAATCAAGAAAAATATATTTGAATGACTGTTCATACATTAATGCTTTATTTATTTTTAACATAAAATAATGCTACTGACTATTATTTCTTTACAATTTTTTTTACAGATTTCCAAGACTGCTTTATTAAAATTCATAGGTATACATTCATAGTCGTTTCTATTAAAATAGCATAAAACATGAATATCTAAATACGGGTTCTTCATAAAATTTTTTTTATTAATTTTGTACATTCATATGATTAAAGTAAAGGGAGATGTAAATTGTTTGTTCAGAACTTTCTCTTATTTCTTATATGGCGATGAGAATTTTCATATGAGATGCCTCTACTAATTATTCAAAATATTATAGATAATTGGCAGAATTATAACTCATTTATTGTTGGAAATGAGTATTACAAAAATGTTACAACGAGAATTGATTATTTTGATGTTATGGCAAAAATGGTACCTATGGGACAAAAATAGAAATTGTAAATTTTACAGTACTATTTGATGTTTTTGTAACAGTATTTTTGAATACCCGAAGTTTTAAATATGTTTTTGGTCATTCAGGAGGTCATTCAAAATTGACATTATTTTTTACAGGAAACCTTGATTCAGGTCGTTATGATATCGTAGAGTATCAAAATTCAGACATCAAAGAAAAATTAAATAGAAAACTTGTAAAATATTTTATGAAACGAAAAAATGAGGATGATTTTATCCCAAACCTTTTGCTGATAAATAATTCAAAGCAAATTCAGAGAAAATGAATAAAATAACAGATGGGAATGCATTGTTTAACATTTTTTCTATATTTCTGTACAGCAATGATTATCATCACATAAATTTAGATCGATGAGAGTAAAAAATTTTGTTGATAATTGGAACTTTTACATAAACTTTATTTTTGGAAAATTTTATTTTGAAAGTGTACAAAATCCTGAAAACCAAGCGAATTTTAGGTCTCAGAATGGAAATTTTGGAACTGCAATTGAGATCCAGAGTTTTGTTGAAATGTTTACTATATTTATATCAGTCGAGATAGATATTTTAAATAACACTTTATACTTTGGAAATTCTTCAAGTAATTTGCAGATAAGTATACAATTATACGGTAATTTAGACTCTGGTGAGTATGATATCTCAACATTCAAGAATTTTAATATTTAAAAAATATCAAAAAATTTGTCATCAAATACTTATGAAAAAAAAAATATGAGTCTAATGAATCCCATTCAGGTAATAAAAAACATAACTATAAAAAACCAATTTATATAAATACGATACGTGATGATAATTTTTTTGCAGAAGCTCTTTCTTATGGTGAAATGGATTTTTAATGCAAGTTTTGTTCTGCAATGTTTTGGAAAGAAGAAAGAAATAAGTCCACTTGTTGTAACAATGGAAATATCCGTTTGGATTCTTTGAGTAAATATGACAAAAAATTCATGCATCTTCTTGTAAATAATGAGCATTTTATAATATTTATTAGATATTAATATAATATTTTTCGTTTTGCATCTTTTATGAGTAATAAAATTAATCAAAAGGGAAAATCTATACACAACATAAAAATGCAAGGACAAATTTGTCATGTTATATCAAATACTTTAAAATTGGATGAAAACCGAGTGCCAAAACATTGTACATATACGATGATTCATCAGAAATAGAACAAAGACTCGCTTCAAGTAGAAATAAAAATTTAATTAAAGAACATATCAAAACTTTTAACTGTATTATGAAAAAAATCCCATAGCCAAAAGTTATAAGCATTTACATCAACTTGCCAACGTAAAGAAACTTCCTCACTACAAAATAATTTTTATAAGAAAGGATGGCAAACAAAAACATACATAAAAGAAATCTTTAACAGCAGAATATGGCGCAATAATTTTTTCTGACTCACAATCACCAGAAAATTTTGATCTTTGTGTTTACCCTAAAGATTTACCCGAACATTATGCAAAAGAATCATATTTGAATAAATTATCTCATTTTGTTGATCCAATGGTTTTTCCAATAATTTTTCCATTAGGTGATTTATGCTGAAGTACTAATTATTCACAAAACTGTTCAAATAATAATAGGAAACTAACAATGTTGCACTATTATTCATACAGGTTGTCCTATCGGCCTAATGTGAAAAATTTCAGTCCATTATTGTATTGGGGAAGATTAACTCAACAATTTTTTTTGCATTCATATATTATGATAAAACATAACAGACTGAATTATTTGGGAAACAATCAAAAATAATTGAAAATTGAATACCATGACGGTTTATTGAACGCAATAAAGAATAGTCCATCAAATATTGCAAAAAATTTTGAAGACAAAGAAAAGATTGGAAATCTTTTTATATTACCGTCAACATACATAGGGGGAACAAGATATATACAATAACATTATCTCGATGCAATGGCAATTATGAGAAAATGCGGTAGATAACATTTATTTATAAAAGGAATTTGTAATCCCAAATGGAAAGAATTTAAATTAGTATTAAAGAATTTTCCAAAAAAAAGTATGCCAAATGATATACCTAATGTAACAGTTCGACTATTCCACACAAAATTATCATCAGTTTGAGATGATATTACAGAATTGCACACAAGCATATTTTTGGCAAAGTATTAGCTTATGTTTACACAATTGAATCCCAAAAACGTGGCCTACTTCATGAACATATTTTAATAACGTTACCTTCTGATAATAAGATGATTACACCTGAAGATATAGATACATTTATATGGGCTTAACTAAAGTCAAATGATAAAAATCTTACTAAACTGATGATTAAGCATATGCTTCATGGTCCCCATACTAAATTAGGTCCTTGTTTAAACAATAGTAGTGGAAAATGTATTAAAACATTTCCAAAACCTTAGTGTGACAAAACGACGTTTAGAAAAAATTGTTATCCGGTATACAAAAGAGAAAATAATCTCTTTGAAAATCACTTTTATAAATCTAAAAATAAATGTGAAATTCCAGTGGACAATTTAATGGTCGTACTGTATGATAAAGTTTGGTTAATTTAATACAAATATCACACAGATGTTGAGTGTTGTGATTCAATACAAAGTATAAAATACATATATGATTACATATATAAGGGGAGTGATAGAGCATTAATTGAAATAAAAATAATTGATGACAATAAAGAGGGAATTTTCGATAAAATTAAATATTATATTAATCCTAGATACCTAAGCAGAACGGAGGTAGCATGGATATTGCAAAAATTTCCGATTTGTGGACGGAGTCATAAAGTAGTAAATTTACCAATACATCTTGAAAACAAAATGATATATTTCAAGAAGCTAGTACGGTTATGTGACCCTATCAATTACGGCAATTTTTTGCTTGGTTTCTAATCTCAGAAAATGTAGAAAGTGATAAAATTTGGGGAAAATATAAAAATCATTTAAGTAAAGATTTCATTAATAATAAACATAATCGTGCTCTTCTACCCATTAATCAAAGTTTTGAATTAGAAGATAAATCTTGTGAATCGTTCAGCTTATCGATTCCTATATGTATTCAATCAGAGGAAAGTGATAATACTAAGGAAATAAATTTTGCACAGAAATTTTTAAAAATATGTATAGTAAATTAAATGTAGATCAACTGAAAATTATTAAAACGATATGTGAAAGAAAAAAAAAAAAATCTTCTATCGGTAGTCCCGGTGGTTCAAGAAAAACATTCCTGTACAAATTTTAATTTATTACTTCATTTCTCTTGGTACAAAATTGTTATCGATGGCATGGACTGGTACTGCATCAATATTACTTCCTAAAGGAATGACAAGTCACAGAACTTTCCGTTTACCATTGGAATTAAATAATGTTAAAAGTTGATTTTTCGAATTAGGAATCAGATAGAAAAAAATTGAGAGAAGTAGATCTAATAATTTGGGATGAGGCTTCAATTATACCAAAAAAAGCATTGGAAAGAGTCGACAGAACTTTGCGTGATTTACGTAATACAGACATATAATTCTAGTATTATAATTTTTGATATAACTAATAATCTTAGGTGGAGATTTCCGTTAAATTTTACCGGTTTTAAAAAACAGTAATAGAAGTATGATTGTATCCGAAAGTATCAAATCATCTTTTCTTTGGTCATACTTTTATATCATGAAATTAAATAATATTGTTTGTTGTAATGACCTAGAATCCTCAAAATTATTGTTGGAAATCGGAGAAGGGAAGATAAAATTATTTGAAATTCATGAAACATTGAAAACTAATTATGTTTGTTCGACAATTTTCTTTAAAAATAAAAATTGTTCGATACGTAATGTTATTCTCACTTTCCATAATGAGTATACTCAATTTTTAAACAACAAAATTCTAAATCATTTACCAGGAGAAATGAAAACTTATTATTGCATAGCTCCTGCAACTTATAAAGGGGTTGATAAATCTGACGAAGACGTTTGCATTAATTTTCCAGTTGAAGTTTTAAATAATATTCGTGATGGTTTGCCTCCTCATAAGCTAAATTTAAAAATTGAAGCAATCGTAATGCTGATCAGAAATTTAAGCATTGCTGACGGTCCATGCAATGGTACAAGATTACAAAATTATTAAAATATAGCATCAAAGCTGAAATTATAACAGGTAAAAAAATAGGAGAAAATTTATTTATTCCAAAAATAACTTTAAATACCGAAAATACATCTTCATTACCCTTTATTTTATACAGAAAGCAATTTTCTTTAGTATTGGCGTTTTCAATGACGATTTATAAATCTCAAGGTCAAAGTTTTGAGAAAGTTGGTTTATATTTGAAAAAAAATTTGTTCTCGCATGGTCAATTGTATATTGCTTTATCTAGATGCAAAAATGAAGATTATATATTCAAATCAATCGTGAAAATAAATCAGAAATAGAAAATATAGTGTGAGATAGAATTTTCTCCATTTATTTCAATGTTCTTTTAAAAAACTCGAAAACTATATTTTACTGTTAGTATGACAAAAAAATAAATGTAAGAATTGGAAAGAAAATGATTTAAATGTTGTTTTACGACATGATAAAACTCGTATTTATATAATTATCATACAATTTATACAATTATTTTTACGTGAAATGGAACGAAAATTTAACGTCTCTAAGATTAAATCTTATTGTTTTACAATTTTATAATAAAGTTTTTTATTTATTATTATAATTGAAATGTAAGTTAACTTCCATGATTGTTTATGTAAAATTTTTTTGTTTCAGTACATGTACTGCTTCAAAAAATCGAAGACAAAAGGGTAAACTTTACTGAATTATATGAATATATTTCAGTAAAGAGGGATTTAGGATTTCTGTCTTCTCGTGGAAAGTAGGGCTAACGCCGAGAACCACGGTTTAGATATTCAAATTGTTTATTAATTGTAGATTACATAGGTACGATTTCCTCACGTCGTAAAATTATACTTATTTATCAATGTGATTCATAAACTTATTGGGAATTAAAAAAAAAAACAAAAACGCTATAGCAATACCTCATGGGTAGTATGGAAATTTGCTAAACATTTGTACATGTCAAATAATGAGAAAAATTGGTAATTAAGATTAAAAGAAGTTTTATCTTATTATTATAAGACAGACACAAGGGGATTATAATTATTTAGCCATGGTTTCAACGAATTAAACATGAGATGATGTGGTCCTCTAGAAGGAGGAGGAGAGAAGACCGTCTTTTTATAAATACTTTTGAATAAAAAGAAATATAAAAAACTCGAACTTAACTTAGTGTCAAATTCACGGAAAAATCAAACGGATTTTAACATTAATTGAAAGAGTAAAAAAAAGGGGTGTGTGGGGTAGGGGCAGGGGGAGGTTTGTGGAGAGGTCTTATTGCCAGACCCACCAAAATCACTATATAATAAAGTAAGTGTATGTGGTCGATGAAGGGGCTGTGGGGGGGTGGGAGGATACGTGAATTTTTACGTGACTAAAATAACGGAAAAATATAAGGGAGTTTATCATATTCTGTGGGGGATCGGTGGGGGGGTTTTTCTCAAAGAATTAAGTGGGTGGTGATAATGGGATATCTAAATTTTGACGTGACTGAAATAGTAAGTGTAAGGAGTCGGTGGAGGGTCTAGGGGGGGAGGGGTGGTATGTGTAAAAACAGAGAAATAAGAAATTTAATTCTGTTATCCGGGGGTGTGGTTGGTGAAGGAATCGTGGGTGGTTTTTCTCGAAAATGTGGGGGGCGGCGCGGCGTGGAGGGCGGTGGAGAGAAATAAAAATTTGGATCCCGTCAAAATAACGGAAAAATATAACAAATTTCACGTTATTTCGTGGGGGGTCAGTATAAAGGGCGTGTGTGGGGGGAGGACGAAAAGTCGTGAAGGGGGGTGGTTAGGGGGAAAAATGATTAATTGTCAATGTTTAATTCGCGGAAAAATCAGACGAATTTTACATTAAATTCTAGTGGGGAAGTGGGGGAAGTGTAGGAGGGTAGTGGGCAGGTCTTTTTGCAAGACCCACCATAATCATTATTTTATATAGTAAGATACATATATATATACATTTATATATACTAGTGGGGCTTTTCCCCCTGGACGCTCAGCGTGACAACCCTGATATTTGTATAAGTGTCAAAAAAGTTTTCTTTTAATAAAAATTGTATGTCATCTTAAACAAATTTTTAACAAAAGCTGTTGGGTTTGACAGGAGGTACCAACTGTATTATAAACTGTAAGAAAAAAAGTTTGGTAAAGATCCGTGGTCTAAAAATGAGAAAAATCGAACTTTGACTTTAGAGTGGTACGGAAGTGACAGGTACGGAAGTGACATTTCGAGCTTTGTATTACTATTGCTGTTCGTAGACGTAGCATAAACGATTTTCCGCTCTTTAAGCGTCTGTTGTCAATAATTAACACAAAAAAGAGATGTTGCTGACCTGTACGAGTAACAGAGTAGTAGGCCCAGGGCGATATGGAAGTGACTAAAATTTTTGTTTACCCGAAAATAAAAAATGAAAATCTGTAACAATTAAAGTGGTTGGAACTTTTGACGGCTTTGGCTTATGCGTTTCTTTTATTTTGATGTAAGATTTAAAAAGTGACCACTAAAAGACGTTACCAAGTACAATAACGTAGTTTTCAAAGTGATTTTCGCTACTATCGACATTTCAGTGGAAATCGTGGGACACTGAGTCTGTGATGAAAACTTTTTCTTACTAATTATAAATAAATGTTATTATGGCATAAATTTAACATACGATGTCAATAATTGACAATGTATGTGCAAGGATATGCCAGAAAACCTTTTTTTTTCTATAAGGAGCTTTTATGCGCAAAATTGAGATTGAGATGTACTGATGTGACATTTTGACCAAATAAAAAAAATTTTTATTATTAAAGAGTCGAGGTATCAGCTTGAAACTTTTTTCTAAGAAAGTTTAACACTTTTGACGGAACTTCATACAATTAAAATATTCAAATTTAATTTCATTTAGTAGCATGAGCTGTGGACCCGAAGTGAGCCACTTACAGCAGAATCACTAATATACATACATATATACTTATGTATAAGAAAAGAAATGAATAAGTTTAAAGAAGATAAAGTAAATTTTAATAATGAATAGTTCAACAGTAGTAAACATTTTTAATATCATAAGAAATTAGAAAGTATGATAAAGCCAGCAAAAAAATTTTGATAACATTGATAATCCATCAAAACATAATGTTATTCTTACATCACATAATGAATACACGCATTCCTTGAATAATAAGATTTTAAGTAATACGAATGGAAACAGCGTTATTTATTACAGCATAGATTACGCAACCGATAAAGAAGTTGATAAAAGCGAAGAAAAAATACAAAAATTATTTCACACTAGAGTTTTTAAATAAAGTTAAAGGAGGCCTTCCACCACATAAATTAAATTTAAAAATTAATTGTAAATTAATTGAAAATTAATTGATAATTAACGAAATTATAATCAATTTCAATCACTTAAAAGTTGAAATTTTATTTTCAAACAACAAGAAACAACATTTTACAATAAAAAGTCTAATTTTACATTTTTCTTATAGAATATTCTTGGATAAAATTGAATATGGAATTATAGTACGTATAACTACTTTATGATATAAGTTAAATCTTTTTTTAATAACAAATAAATTATTAAAATAAATTTTGTTTATTTTTCTTTAGCGAAAATGATTTATAAAAATGTCAAAAATGTGTTTTGAAATTTACTTCTGGGGACAATTTAAATTTACATATGCAAACACATTTGAAACTATATCACAAATGTGATATTTGTAAAATTTTTATCATTACATACAAAAATTACGCTCGCCACATAAGGTAGCATAAAATTGAAAAAAAATTTATGCTTACAAAATGTGACAAAATTTATAAAAGACACCACTATCTCACGAGACATATGACATTACATCAAGATAGCTTCAATAAGAAAATTTGTAATGTATGTGGAAAAAGGTTTTTACGCACCGATAATGTATTAAGACATTCGCGAAGATGTAACAAAAATAAAACTAGATAATTTTTATGAAATATTATCATTGTTATTCTTGTCTATATTGCCTTGACAAAAATTAAATGTGAAATAGCACTGAGGGGAGCGAAAAAAAGTAAAAGAAGAAGAGAAGAGCAGTAAGTGACGCTAAAACGAATACAACCACGCAAAGGACAAACATTAAAATATTTACCTGAGAGGGAGATGATGGGGCGGTGAGGGGGAGCTTAGGGGATGGGGAGGGGGTGGGGGAACTAAGGTGGATTAATGGTGATCGGGGGGAGGGGTGGGAGGGGGAGATTTTATTGGGTTAAAAACAACGTAAAAATAAACGAATTTCAACGTCATTTGACGGGGCAGGGGGGGTGGGAGGGAGGGGGAGCTGAGGGGACGGGAGGGGGTGGGAGGGGAAGGTAAATGTTGCTAAATTCCCATACAACTATATTCTATACGAAGATATATATATATATATATTTATATATGTGTGTGTGTGTGTGTGTGTGTGTGTGTATGTGTGTGTATCTCGTGTATATATTGTACAAAAAGCAATGACAGACAATACAGATCGTCTTGAATTTTTTATTCTATACGCGCCAAATATAAATACAAACAAAACTAGGATTAAAAGTCCAACTAACACTGTATTAGAGTAAAACGTCAACTTGCATTAACATACGATAGTATCACAGGATGTCGCGCATAATTTGCATTGAAGTGTTGCCCATTTTATCTATCAGTCCAACAAAATAAAATGATAAAGTGTAATAACCAAACAAAGGCATACGGGACGGAATTATTGGTGTATGGGACACATTTAAAAGCATACAATATTACGCATCTTGTTATATCGCAAAATATCAGAGTCGTAAGTAGAATTATGCTAGTCTAACGATATAAAGTGTCCTATTATAAACTGTGCAATATATGGTGGTTCTTAGCGTTAGCAAATAACTTAAACAACTTCATCTAAATCGAATTTCTTCGCTACTCTATGTTCCATGCTTAAAATGGCAAGTCCACTTACACGTAATTGGGATATTGCATTATGTAGATACGTTTTTATCAATTTCAGTTTTAAAAATGAACGCTCTGCTGATCTAAAGTAACACGTTAAGTTGAATACAAAATAAGTGCTGTACATGCATTCAGTAAATTCGAAGTCAATACTCACATGGGATAAATCATTTTCATACTTATCACATAAGTTCTGTGCAGATTTTTCAATTTCTTGTTTGCTTTAACTGATTAACTCCAAGGAATTCAAAAACATAAAATTATCTGTCATCTTTTGCATACTCTTGAAACGCCGACTAATTTGAGCTGTCCGTATATCCAAGGACGCGATGAATACAGTAACGCGAAATTTTTTAAGAGAGTCCGTCAATCGATAGTCTTCTGATAATTTGTCATAAAACTTTTTTACTTTTCGCTGCCACTTCTGAGTAAAAGATATATCTATCCACCAGCTTTTAGCAATTACTTCAGCTTCTAACAAAAGAGAAAAAAAATCATAGCGTAAAGCCGAAAAATTACAACTTACATTTTCATGCAAATCATAAGCTTTCTCCAAAGTGATATTAGGAATTCGAAGAGTTTTTAGAGCCAAACTAATGTAATTTAATACTTTACTTTGAAAAACAAGTAGCAATACAAACTCCAAGAAGTTTGAATTCTTTTGAATACTAACCGCTTCCTCAATTTCGTCTTTTTTTTTCAAAGTGAGAATTATTTTGGATAAGCTGTTCATTAGAGATAAAAAATTGTATTTTAGAGCCTGGATTGAATCATACCGAGATGATCATCTTGTAGGATAGCCTTTTTAGCGTTCTTTTAACAATACAACTCGAATTTTATGGTTCGCTTGAGTGAGTACAAATAGTGTTTTTCACTGAAAGATCTATTAGCAGCATTTCTTGGAAATAGTCCTTTTGAAATGGAACAAAAAATGTATGTATATCCTGTATTTTATGGTCAGCTGTGTCCATAGAGTACAAATAGTATATTACACATCTAGGGCGATAAGTAGTACAAATTATACTGTACTTTGTGTCCTGTGGGTGCCAAGCAATTAAAGGACGAAAAGTGCGCCTTAGAGTTCAAAGACTTTCTTGCATTTTGCACTTGTGGTGAAAGAACAATTTAAAAAGTAACTTACTTGACCTGTAGTATGATCACTTTATTTACTAGTATCAACTTACTGGAAAATAAGTTAAAATTTGACTATTTCGCTGTTTACTGTGGAATTAGTAAAACTTTACGATTTAATCAGTAAAACTAACGCAAATCATATACATGTATAGGTTTTTTACAATCGCACGCACGAGTCGCATTAGTTCAGTGGTAATGATGCTGGACTCCGGCTCAACAGGTCAGCGGTTCAAATCTCTACAGGAGTAAGAATTTTTCAAGGTATTCTTCTCTTTCAGCACATCATTTATAACACCAACACGCATACGATGTACGATAAAAAACCAAATAAGACATTAAAAATGATAAAAATAATACGATTTGATTCATTATTAATTCAAAATTCAATGAAAAACAATATAATTAGTAATAAACATGTTAAAAATTTTTTTTCAAAACAACTATCCATTATATAAGTGATTTTTATGTAATTAAAAATAAATAATTTCGATTGCCTCATTTATTATTTTTAATAAATTATTTATTAGGTACAGATACATCTATATTTGGTAAAAATACTACGTCCCAATCATGTGACTGGTAAAAATTAAAAGAAAAGTGCATTTTCAAAAAAAACTTTTGTTTTTTTACTCTTTTATAAGTGAATATTGACTAATACAATCAGTCACTATTCACTTATTCGAAAGGAAACATTTTTTTTACAGTTTTAATAAGTGCATAGTTACTGATTGACAGTGCACGACATTTGACTAACCCAGTAAGTCAATAGTAACTAATATATAAGCTTAATTTTACTGATTTATCTTTAGAGAGTAAGTTGTAAAAATCATAGACCGGGGCCAATCAGACATTGACCGGGAAAAATTATTCGGGCCTCATTTTATCACGCCATTTTGTTTAGAGTGTGCCACTGTACATACAAGTTTATGTTGACAGTCCGAAATACGGTCACATATTATTGAAACAAATTTAAAATCAATTTTTTTGTCCTCATAAGATTATTTTCGTATGTTTTAGTTCAAAACAGACCAAAAATTTTGTCGTAGTTCTTTCTTTAATGTCTCTACATTTTGCGTGAAAAATTCTTGTCATTCAAAAAAACATAATATTGGTAACTTTTAATTAAAAACTGTGGTAATATCAATATTTTATGAAGAAAAAATTTCAAAATACACATTTATATGCGTACAATTATATCCTATGTAGATATCCTTTGATTTATCTCATTTAAGGCCTTGATTTTTGAATAGTACAAATCATGATTTTTCGTGCTACCCTATACGCATACAGTGCGTAACGCTAGGTATTTTATTAGGTATGTATAAGGTATTAGATCAGTAAACTATAATATAAAAAAAAAAAACGGCGAGAGAAGTCTATGGACCCCCGGTCGGAACGAAGTTCCTGTCACTTTTTGGTGGACTTTTGCCATGCAGCCATTATAATTTAAATGATGCAATATCAAGTTAATGGAGTAAAATTAAAAAAAATTTATGACAAAATATGTATACGTAGATATTATGTATAAAATGCATAAAGATAAATTAAACACTGAAACATCTGGGATTACATTAATAACTGATAAAAAAGTGTTGGAACCGTATAAATTGTATTTGATTAGAAAAACTTAACTTTTTTCATGGTAGAATCAGATAGTAATTATGTACTATAAATATATAAGTATAAGAGGGAATAGATTCAATCACTAAGTACCAAAAAGAATACATGGCACTTGCAATTTACACGGACTGGAATTGCACAGCTAGTTTATAATCTGCTCTGGCCAAGTGAGTAAGGTATTCGCCTTCTGACTAACCATGGCGAGGTTCAAATCTCCTCTATATAAGTATATCTATATAGTTGCTTGCTCATAAACGACTATTATATACAAGCAGCAGTATGGGTATAGACTACTGTAGTATATTTGAAGGAATATAATAACAGGTGGACACGCGTTAACTTTAGTTGAGAGAGTTTATTCATTAAAGATGCAGATATGATAATACACTAAGGACGGAGACGTGTGTGTTCGCATTAGTGCTTGCATACAGACTCACTGCCGCGTACAGTTTCTGTGCAGCCTACACAGTGCTGATGGCAGCACTGTACGGCCACTCGCTATGCCCGCCCGCTCTGCACAATACACAGCAATTCCCCCCCCCCCCCCAAACGCGATTTAATAACTCCAATCTTATTCAGAATAAGGTTATTTAATATAGTTATTAATTCAACCTTTCCGGCGGTTTCAAGGTTTGCCCTGACCGCCGCAGAGGTACAGTAGTTTCCAAATGAGTTTTCGCACGCGCAACTCGCACATTGTTGTCGCATACTTGGGCAGTTTCTGATTAATATTCACATGGCGCCTTTTCGCTGACCAACTTAGAAGATGCACTGGTGATGGTGCCGCTCTCAACCTGATTTGGAACGATTCTTAATAGTGTATTGTGATACAAGTGCGCATTTCGCACGCCGCACGTGTGCCACACACTATTTTATATAACAAGTGCATGGAATAATGCCGACCACGTGGGGGTGGAGGTTGGTGGAGGGAAGGGGTGGCGCAGCCCCCCCGAGTAAAAAAAAAATTAGAAAAAAAAATCATATGAATTTGTAACAAAATTCATTCTGATCATTTGCACTATCAATCATCATTATCATTGTTATTAATTATCATAATCACTATTACTATCACTATCACTATCATCATCATTAACGTAAGGTCCGGGAAAAATACTAACTATGCACCCTAACCGCTACGAACTCGATGCGATCGACAGGTCGCCATCGCCGAGTACAGCCAAGGCTCCGATTGTCGGGACTTCAGCATTGTAAGTATATCTGGGAGCACTGAGTGCTAGTGCAGCCAAGTACAGAAATCAGCCTACTATGCCGCACGCCAGCTGACTTTGTCGCACGCCAGCTGACTTCGTCGCACTCCAGCTGACTTTGTCGCACTCCATGCACATTTCTCCACTTTACCGACATGGAATGCGTGCGCATTAAGGCATATTCTGTGCACGTGTACTATAAATTATTATTATTACTATGAACTGATGATGTGCAGCCAGCAAAGTTGCTGTTACTATTTATGTCGCACCGTTCTGATAAACTTGAACTAGGGGACGGATTTAGCATGCTTGGCCTCAAATAATCTACACGTCGCTTCCATAACAGATTGTTTTGCATCTTGACTTGGTAAGTAACAGGACCTGCTCTGTTAGGGATTTTTGCCTTCTCTCATGTATTGTCCCTAAAGTTTTTTGCCACAATAGAGTCGTTTATCTTAAAATCAATATCTCTATTTCCATAAAAGTTCTTACATTGAGAATTCTGTTTTTTCGCAACTGATCTCGCCGCACTACATTTAAGCAGATCAAACCGTGTCTGAAATTTTCTGCCCGTTTACAGTTCTGCCAGCGTTAAGCCTGTTGTCACGTGAGGTGTTGAGGGATAGCAGTAAAAATATTTGGCCAAAGCTTCATGCCTATTCAACGCTTCTAGCAGAATCAATTTGAACTTATTCTTGAAAGTCTTTACAGCATCTTCTGCGGTGCCGTTACTGGCTGGGTGTTAAGGGGGGTCAAGTGGTGAGCAATATTATTACCTCGCAAGCAAGCCTTAAACTCGTGTGATATAAACGCTGGGCCGTTATCGGTGACTATCATGACCGGAAGATCCCAAGACGTGAAGTAATCTTTGAACGCTTCGACAGTGGATTTGACCGTGATATCTCGCATTTCCTTCACCTCAATCCATTTCAAGTGTGCGTCTGTAATTATTAAGTACATTTAATTTTGAACAGGGCCCAAGAAATCAGCATGTATTCGTATATTTTGAGCCTCTGGCCAGTCCCACACGTGCAAAATCGTCCGTGGCGGGTCACTACCAAATCGCAAGCATAGATCACATTTTTTAGTAATCGATTTAATTTCCAAATCTATGCCTGGCTGCCAAATATACAACCTAGCTACTACCTTAACCTTTACGATGCCCATATGCCCGCTGTGCAACTCATTCAATACCACAGCTTGCAACGCTTCTGGAACGATCAGCCTGTAACCCCAAAACAGACAGTCATTTTCCAAACACAATTTAGAAGCCTTACGCTCACGAAAATGCGTGAGAACCTCGAAAGACGCTAAGCTATCTTTTGCTTGGGTAAAAGCATTTTTGCAATCTGGAGTCCACCGCCAAGCCGTATGTTTCTTTAACAAATTACGCAATTGGCTTATTATCATTGCATAATTCTTGATGAACTTAGAGTAAAAATTTACCATTCCCAGAAATCTTTGTAACTGCTTCAAGTTTTAAGGAGTTGGGATCTTTAACACGGCATCATTTTACTTACTTAAAACGTGGATACCTTCAGCATCGATATCGTAACCCAAAAATGTAATTTAAGATCACCCAATTAAGCACTTTGGTAAATTAAGCGTCAACCCTGCCTTCTTGAGGCATGACAAAACCAATTTCAATCGAGCGTCATGTTCAAACTGATTCTGCCCCCAATTCTACTGTCATCAAACAATATGCTCACCCCTTCAATGTCTCCCTCGAGTTTCTCCATTTCGCGCTGGAACCATCCGGGGGCAGAGGCAATGCCATACGGTACGCGAGTATACTTAAACAGCCTCTTATGTGTTGAAATGGTGGTTAGTTCCTGGGATTCCGAGTCGAGTTTGATCTGCAAAAAAGTCCATGTTGGTCTGGGTGCTGAAGGTCATTGCAGTGTGGATGTTTTTCTGCAGCCGCTGATTGTAGTACTACTGCTACTGCTGGTGTTGCTACTTTTGCTTCTTCTACTACTACTACTAATACTACTACTACTACTACTACTACTACTACTACTACTACTACTACTACTACTACTACTACTACTACTACTA
>JAPYYV010002892.1:0-26138 GCA_030522625.1 Copidosoma aretas
TGTGATATGTATATATATATATATATATATATATATATATATATATATATATATGTGTTTTATCACGTGTACAAATTTTTAGTTTTACATCATTCGGTTTGGAACGACCATAGCGAATTACACTACTTATGTATCCATAATGCGATAAAAGCTCATTCTCTTGCTTACCGAATCTATGATGAAGAATTTCGTCACGAACAAAAGGGTCAAATTGGAATAACCGAAGGGTGCCCTTATTTTTATGCCCATGAAAACGATACTGTAGCGCAAGAGCTTGCATTCGAGTTTTCCTGCGGGATGGCATCAAATCCCATATTTTCCGAGATTGGTGATTATTCTGATATAGTAAAAAAACGGGTTGCTGAGAGAAGTACAGCTCAGGGGTTGGAAAAGTCTAAATTGCCAGTTTTCACGAAGGAATGGATTGACAAAATTAGGTACTATCACTTAATAATTATATGGATTATTTATCAATGGCATATTATCTAATAGTTCTTACACTTATTTCAGAGGCTCATCTGACTTTTTCGGACTAAACCACTTCTCGTCTTTTTTAGTCAACTCATTATCGTTATCTAATATGTCAAAGTGGCCAGGTGATGGGGGCATCTTTATTCAAGAATTTGGAAAAAAGCCATCCACTCAAATTAAAGAAATTAAGGTTTATTGAAATAGAGTAGATTTAATTCATATTTATGAGATAAAGTAGTCAATTTGTAAAACAGGAGTTAACTTTATCTATAACATGTCTTTTAGTTTGCTCAAAATTGTAGAATAAGGCTCTTATCTAATACCCCTGCATTTACATTTTATGAAAAAACAATAATATTGATATAATAAATAGATAAATAAATATATTTTGTTCGTAAGGTTGACTTCTGTCCAACGAATAAATTTAATTCCTGATAAATTAATTAAATATTTATCACAACTGTAAATTTATTTATTTGCAGATTGTACCCGAAGGATTCAGAGAAATATTGAAATTAATAAAAAATAAGTATAAAAATCCAAAAATTTTTGTAACGGGAACTGGTGCATCTGATGGTAATGAAATCAATGATCATGCGAGGATAAAATATATTTATTCTTATACCAAAGAAATGTTAAAAGCTATCAATGAGGACAAGTGTAAAGTTCAAGGCTTAGTTCTTTATTCATTACTAGATAACTTCGAACCTTATCAGGGTTATGCGTAAGTATGATTTTTCATATTGAGAGTATTGTTTTACATTACATACTTAAATGTATTTTTAAAATTATACTATTGATTCCAGTATGAAATACGGCCTGATCCATGTCGTTTTCAACGATACAAGTCTTAAAAGGACATTGAAAAAGTCCGCAAAATGGCTTAAGCTGGGACTTGAGTCTCATAAAATTCTGGCTCCTCCTCCACTAAATTGATATGTGTATTTATCCATTTAGTTTTGCATCCAACAAACTGGTTAATTAAAAAGTTATAATTATCATGGTGGTTTATATTGAATAAAATATCTCGTAGTCATATTATTTAATAACTATCGTTAACAATTGAGAATTATTTAGTCTCTTACTGCATACCTTTCATCTACTACTTTGTACACTTATTTATTAACAATAAGTGCTACAAATAAATAAAAAGTGTTCTTCTAAGTTGTAAGCCTATAATTTGAAGCAAGAGTTCGAAAAAAAATACCTACCAATTGTTGTTTAAGGAAGCTTTTTACAAATTAAAAAAAGGTTTTTCAACTGGTTTAACTTTATTTATGATTTCTTACAATGCAAATTCAGTCAAATTTATAGTTTAGCAGCATCCCATCATCATCACGAATTTACAAGAAACAATTTATTTACACATCCATTTATCTTAACCCATACTGTATACACAAATTAATCACTTACAAACATGACATTACTTATAAAAACGCCGTGAATCTTGCTAACTTCACGAGGAATGAACTTAATTTGAAGTAAAGATCAAATGAGTTTCCATTTGAGTAATCAAGTACGTAGATTGAGTTGTATCCACTGAGATCCAAGCAGTTTTTATATGGCTAAGTCAAGGAACTTAGCCTGACAAGCTATAAGGATTTCGCTATGTTCACGCTTAGTTTTTAAGTATTTGTAACCAAAACATGCCTTAAAAGGATATTTAGTACTATTTCAAAAGTATTAGTTGTACAAAAAAAGTATCTATATTGATATGTCTATCCATGTGGGTTGAATGGTAGAGTATCGGGCTTGGTTTACGTAAAGATTTTTAACGTGTCACATGTGTCGATCTCAATACATTTATACATAATGGGTATGTACATTTTTTAAAGAATGGGTTAAATTAATTAATAAAATCACAAATAAGGTCCTTTCATTTAAGGTTACGTGCACTGCCACACAAACTAATATCAGTAGATTTCACTTAGGTCTCCGATAACATTAACTGAACTTATGAGTCAGTTTATGTTTCATCCTTACGCAAGTTTTTCCACAAATGCTGATTCTTCAAGTCCATATTATAAACTTGTACACAGCATGTTGTACTATCAGCTAATACTTGTAAGATGTGGTAACTTATGTTCCTTTAGATGTACTGCCTTCGTTTTTGTTCTCGTTCCTACTCTTCTTTGCTTCGGGCTCGTATTTGTGGTCTCCAAAGTGCTCGGATTTTTGTGGTGTAACAAATTTCTTCATAGTTTCATCATTCTTCGGAAGAGGCTGTATATTATGAGCATCAACACTGAAGAAGTACCTCTTTGGTTCCTTATTTGACATTATTGAACGGTTATTTTTTTAACTGGTTCTATTTTGAGCATAAATAGTTGAAATACGAAAGATAATCTGAAAAAGGTGCTAAGCAGCTGCAATCTTTAGCTACTAAGACACGTTATACCTGCAAAGAACCAACACTGAACTCTGTTGGCAAGAGAGTGAAAATAGATATGTGTCACGTACATGCGTCCGAGCATGCGTCAGCGACGCTGACTCAGCGTGTAGGCATAGGTCATTTGGACACTGATATGAGATGGTCTAAATACAAGTTACTGGGTTTCAGTGTTAAATTTATAGCCAATGGAAAAACAAATGTATTCAGTGACAGTCGTTTAAGTAAATTTAAATTGTTTTTTAATAAGTAAAAACTTTTCAAGCAATAGTAGTGAGCAAGAACAAACGAGAATAAACATGCAATATACAGCTATAAGAGTACTACGATGCAACCGATGACGCCAGATTTATCTCTCAGTACACATATGTAGGTGGTGCCGAATTATAGGTTTTTAATAACTTTCAGGTTTAATAAATTTTCACTCATTGAAAAACTGTTACCATACCTGTTACTATAAAATGAAAAAAGTTTCACAAGGCTTCTGTATAGGGAATCGCTATACTGAGCTGATGTAACAAATAAGAACCAAGTTTTTTAATCAACCAAGGTTGACATTTTCCAGAAACTTAAATCACCTTAATCTCGAACTGGAAGTAAAAATTTTGGCACTTGCGCACAGTTTTGAGCGGTTTTGAAACCTTGAGAGAGTTAACGTAAAATGCCTTATTACGGATACGGAAATTATATACAAACGCAAACCCCGCAGCTTTTGTAATATCTTAAAAATTTATAAATTTTTAATACATTTTCTACTTTAACTTTTTAGATATCATTTAGATTCACAACCTAAAAAACCTACAAATTCCACGGTATACTTGACTTCTAACCTAAGAATTTATTATTTACAAAATAAAGTAGATACAGACGAGTAAGGTAAGACGAGCCATCGGTGCGGGCGGATGGACAAATTGAAGTGACCTCCTCTGATCTACATTGATGGGATTTTTAATGTGCAATAAACGAATAAACAATAGAGATTCAGTGTAATGCCTTTACTCTACACAACACTGTAATCTATAATAAGCATGTTGAGCACAAAAAATATTTTAAACTAATGCATAGAAGTAGATTTAAATCAATGACAAGATTCTGCCCAGCCCGACTTACAATTAGACATATACGCAGACAGAACCAGTTCAAAAAAAGCGTATGAAACCTAACGTCGAGTATACATAATGTTTGTTTAGTTGCACAACTGCAAATCATATTTTTAATGCGCAGACAAAAGGATATCTAAGTTTTGGATTAAAATTCAATTTTAAATAATTAATACGAAACTGTAAAAACTTACAGTTCAGCTTTTGTGAATTGATACTCTCGAATTGAAGTTGACAAAAAGGGACTCACCTGAAACAAAAATTTTGGCATTAAAAAAATTATTCACTTATAATTTTAATGCAATTTTTAATTCCTCTGCCAAAGTTCAGGCTTGGATACCAAACATTATGTATATAGTTCAGAAAACTGATGGTTCCACTTAATTTATTGTTGTATTAATTAATTATCCAGTCAGATGGAGTAATGAATAAAAAGGGACTTGTTTTATTTTCAATCTCTTTAAAATAACACTACAACCATATCTCCAAATAAATACCCTAGTTACTGATTTGAAATATTCAATTTTGTGTATGAATATTATCCCTTATACCGACCAACTTATGTTTCATAACCAACATTAAAAAAAAAGAACATTTAGACATCACAAAACTTCAACCCACGTGCTTCACGTAAAAATAAATGAGCCCAGCAAAAGAGCGCCCGTGCTCAGCTTGTTGTGGAGAAAAAAATGAAAAAAATGAAAAAATAATCTCCCGCACAGCAACAACAACGGGCTATTTAAGTTTGAAAAGACTTATTGTTATTTCAGCGAGCGCAGGACAAGCGCGAAAAAAGGCAAGCGCGCGGATACACGTACCACCTCCCCCTCTTCGACTAAACGAAGTTTTCCCTCCGTAAAATTGAGATACTGCGCCTCGGCCGCGATGCTGGCTCGTCCCTTCCGTGGGGAGGGGTGGGGGGGTGTACGTGACATCACGCAAAGGGGAAAGAAAGCAGCGCGGAAATTGAATCCAGTGAGACGGTTCTCATAAATTTCTCTTGTCTCAAAGTACTTACCCCACACCCCCTCCCCGCGACGATATAGCTGCCGAGAGGTGGCCTTTTGGGTAAAAAGGAGGCAATAGCCCGAGCTCGAATTAATATGGAACTTTTGTATTTGCGTTGTCTTTTTTTTCGAGAGCCAGCGACACTCGCTGCTGGAGCGGTATCTCGTAAGGGACGCCCTCGTATCAGAAGGGGATATGTATAGAGGGAGGACGAGGATGACGGTGGGTTCGTCTCCTTTGAGAGGGGGTTAAAAAGCTTTCGGAGGAATATACAGGGAACAATGCGCACTTGAGGACTCGGAGTTCAATGCAAATTGGAGATTATTATTTTTCTTTGCTCCGTTGACGAGAGGATGGCGTTCTTTTGTCCCTCGGTTCTTATGGTTTTTATTTTAGAGATTATCGAGATGGTAATAGCTTGGCTTGGCTGTACTAACATATAGGTACGATGAGTATAAGAGGTATAACGAGCAATCAACTTTGTTATTAAGTGAGAGTATACGTTAATTGTTGGAAGATATTGTTAAAGTTGTCAAACAGAAATTTAAGGAAATTTTAATAAGCTTTTCATGTAAACAAATATTTACTATATTCCAGTATCAGATTAAAATTGCGCATAATTATGATAGGGAAAATTAATGAAGCATAAAGTTGTAAAAATAAAGTAAAACTTCAGTTATAAATCGTTATGGTGATAAACACCGTTTCTATTCAACTTTTTCTAAAAAAGGGACAGAGACATACTCTACTATATTCAATTTAGATCACGTATTGAAATCACAAGAAGTGAGAATGCAACAAAATTGATACCGTATAAAATCGTACAAGTGAACTGAAGTGAAACTTCAGTACAATAGATACAATGATCCATCATATATCTATGAAGCGTTTTTAAAAAACGGACATTAAAGAAACATATGTATAGTGAGTCATTTTTAAAGTTAAGTCGTTATAATTGTAAACCATATATTGCAATAATAAGTACACCAAATTCATAACTGGATCTTAGAGTATGACTTTTCGATATTTCACCATTTTCCTAATGGCCTCTTCAGGATTGTTACAACTTAGTTCAAAAATCATTACAACATTAACATAGCATTAAAATTTATTTTATAACCTCTAAGTATTGCAAAAGGAGTATTTAATTTTACCATGCAGGTGCTAGGACAACACGTCCACCAGACAGCACAAGCGCTCTTACAGTTTTATCATTATAAAAATTGAATTCAACTAGTCTAGTGAACTCAATAACAAGGTCAACATATTTCAAATCATATGGTATTTTTGACTTGTATGTAACAATCCTGAAGAGGCCATTAGGAAAATGGCGAAATATCGATTGATGTATAATTTTTAAATAAAAAGTCATGATCTAAGATCCAATTATGAAGTTGGTATTATTATTATTACTGACAAGAGAGCAAGTAAAAAGGATATATTTACATATATTGCAATATAATTCTACAAGTGCAAACTAAATGAAGCATTGACCAGCATTGACCAGCATAGACAAATTTCATCCTCGAATGCAACTCGCAATTGGGAAAAAATGTATTCCAGATAGAAAAGAGGAAAAAGTGGAGCCGACTAGAGTCAATTGTAATGAAGAGGAAGCGAAGCCAGTGTCTGCGAGAATAAGCGCTGAACCAGCAGCAAAATCCGAAAGCGATACAATTCGTCGAGTTTGAAATCATAGCGTATACCTCCATTACGGACGTGCAGAGCCTCAGAATTTTGCAGGTATGCACGGGTGAATTGCAAGAGCCAAGCCACCCCCCCACCCCCCAAAAAAAAGATCCTACATCCTTTTCCTCCACTATCTCTACAGTCGCTTGTATGCGTGTACATGTACAGTAGTGAATATACCTATGAAGGTGGTACATACACGGACCATAAAACGGTTATCCTGCAATGCAAAGATATAATACACATATATGCGTAGTAGTACAGCTGCGAGATTAGGATACCAGATAAAACGCACACGTATCACGTAAGCAAACACATACTTTATAGACGACAATATCGAACTTCCGCGCGTCGGAGTACAGGATCTTGTATTTCGTGCAAAAGAGAAATCCGAAAGGGGATCGAGAGGGAGACGACGACGCTGCTGTTTCTGTTGCCTCTTTTTGCATCCGAGTCAAGCACACGCTCAGTTCATAAATATTCGGGTGTAGTACCAGGCGCACGCGAGGAACACCTAATGTGTGTGGGGTTGCAAAAACGAAAAACTGACACGAGGACTTTTTGTTTTGTTTTGTATTGGTGAACGAGGCACTCGCTATCTTAGTTTCTCTGATATCATTTGTACAATCATATAGACGCGATTAACTTCTTAGGCAAATTTTCTTTTCATATTGCAATAAGATAATACTGGAACTCGTTATGAGAATACATGTTTTAATCGACTATTTTTTGGTGTTTGCGTCTTTGGCATTGTCGCGATAACCGATCACATGAAGTGGGACTACATTGCACAAAAATTTACTCTGCTAGTGAAAAATGCAAATATTTCATACAAAATAGGAAGAAACACCATCATCATATTTATCTACGAGACCTTTAAGTAAACTTCATATTTAAAAAGATGTAAAAATAATAATACTACTCCATCAAACCACCACAGTGCAAAAATAAGTACTTTTACTTTTATAGAGCTATTAAGGTGACTCCTGGTTCTGGAAACTTTATCTATTTCCATTAGCACGTTATTGATATTCAAGGAGCTCTTAAAATTCTCTTTGCACGGACGTGCTTACGTTTCAAATTATCGTCCTACATTTTTCTCTCTTCTCTTACTCCACATTTCATCTTAACTGTTTTCAAGTGTCTTATCTACTCCTTTTTGACATTTTCTAATCAATTATGAAGAGTTCAAAATGGGGCTTGAATGTCGACTAACTTTCAAGTCAAAAGGCAAAATTCTCGTATATTTTCAAAGTTCGAGTTTAAACCTCTGCAACAGTAAATCCTTACGATGTTCATAAACATCTACTACTCATTTTAAGAAATACATATATTTGGATTTCGATTATTTTTCCCTCATATTTGGTGAAAAAGGCTTCCAAAGTTAAACTAAAAACTACCCTCATCGAATTCGTTAACACTTGATACAATCAGTGGATCGTTTCTATACATTCCTCATATTTTCTCCTTACTGCTTGGCATTATCAGCTCACTTCACACATCCTAATTTACATTTTAAGATAATTTATACTGTATTATTCTCATATTTTCTCGTCATTTTCATCTCTTTCATTTCCGCGAATCTACTCCTAATCACCTCTGCGACTCTTTGCGCGCACAGTATTCCTTCCACTCTCTAAACAGCTCGACCATCCCTCTGTCCCTACTCCTTCGGGCATTGTATATCTTTCTCCCCGCATCACGACTACTGCCATCGCATTTTTTTCTCCGTCGTTCCATTTATTCCAGGGGCCTCGTCCGCAAAGTCTCTCATGGCGTGAAATCTCGCGGCTCGAGAATACCCCAAGCGACGAGCGATAACATCACCGACACCACGGGAGAGACAGAAAATACCTGTACACTCCTCAGGAGGGGTAACTTTACACCAACGGCGTAAAGTATCTCTTTCTTTTGGGTTCAGGGAAAAAGGGTTAATATTTAGAGCGACTCTTCCCGAGTGCTATCCTTATTTTATTTCACGACCCTCGTATTCCACAGTCACGAAATCTCGTTTGCAAACGCAAGAAGGATTATGTGGGGTTACAGCGCGAGAGTATGTATATAAGTGTGACAGAGTGCAAAATATGAAAAAAGAGGAAGGATCTCTAATATCTCATGTGAAATCGGAGCTGAGTTTATACATTTCTCTAGCTCTCGAAGCTATGGTATTTTTTATACCACTCTTCTTGGTAAGCTACTTTTTTTTAATCAAATTATTTGAGGAATTAAAGTTTTTTTTTAATTTTTATCTATGACAGTAAAACGTATAAGTCGTAGTAATGAAAACGTCTGCGTAAAAAATTTACATTGTACGAAATAGGCAGCTTTTCCCAAAATTTCATTTTTAAAAAGGTTTTTCAACGTGCATTGTAAAAATGAAGAACAATAATACGTAATTTGGCTTGCGTAAGGCTTATTCAATATTACATCCTCCTTTTGCATAATGCTTTCAATGTATCTGTGACAACATTATTTATTGAGCCGAACATATATACTTTAACCAGTTTTATATTTTAAATATGAATTACAAAGAATCGACATGCAAAAACCACTCGTTTAAAAAGTTCCTTGTGAAAATACGTTGATAATTTAGATTTTTGCTGACAATTTTATAAAAATTGCGTCAAATAGTTTATTAGATAAAAGTTTGTTGTCAATACGAATATTTCATACAAATATAGAAAATGTATCATCTTAAATGATCTTTTGTGTCATGTAAAACGTTCTAGCTTAAGAATTTTATAATGAAAATTTATTATTCTCTTATTATAAGTACGGGCAAACATGTGTAAATGTACCTAAGTACTCAAACAAATAAATGATTTGAGAAATTCGTATAATAAAAAAAAATGTTTCAACTTATAATTTCAGCCTGATAATTCGAACCTGATATGTAAATTAAATTTGATTTTTTTTTTAAAGTAATGCATTGAACGAGACTTCAGAAGCAACTGGTATAAAAGAAAAGTCCGTAAAGTGCACGATAGCGCAGACTGCAAATTGGTCTTCGATTCCACTTCGATTCAACGCAGAAGAATAGCAAAGGAAAGAGCAAAAATGTAGTCGGAAAAAGAGCGAGAGAGGGGTAAAGCTCAGCGCATTTTCAGCGCAAAAGAAGGTTAAAATCAAGCATTAGGATTCCCGCGTGCGTCCGCACCTAATCCCTTTAAAGGATCGGGTCGACGGAAGGTAAGAGGACGAGTAAAAAAAAAAAGGGCGAGACGGAGAAAAAGAGGGAGAAATCGGAAAGGAAGAGGAAGTCAGCCACGCTTGACTCTCTCTCTCTCTTTTTCTATTTCGTATCTTCATGGGCGACGAACACGTTTTATCGAGCCGCCAAGACTTTTGGAGCAAGCAGCAGCAGCCGATCGTCCAAATACGCTTTCTTGTTTTCCTCCCATGAAAGGAAAGACAGAAGCTATGCTCGAGGCGGAGAAAAAGGGACGGAGTGAATATCGTACCGGGACGAAATGTATGTGTGTAGTCTGCGCACGTCTTATCGCCAATTTCGTTTTTCGTCGTCGTCGTCATCGTCGTCGTTCTACTCCGGTTTTCTATGCCCGCGAATGGCAAAGCCCAGATGTGCTTATGTATGAAAGGAGAAAAGTAGGATTTTAAGGTAAAAAAAGGGCAGTTTGGTGGAAAAATGTGCAAACAAAAGATGAAAAAATAATAATATGAAAAAAAGGTGAACTCAAGAGTACCATTTATTCAAAATATTGGTACGTATCTCGACTGTAAGTACTTTTTTTCCTGGTGAAAAATAAATCACACACGACGGGAGCAAGTAAAAGGGAGTCTGTAATCTCTGGTAAGCATTTTTTCTACTCAATCGTGTATTATTCAAAAATGTATTTAACATAATTTTTTATTGGACGTATACACTCAACATTCACGTTAAAGTAGATTTCCTAAGCAAAATTAATCCATTACTACAGTGCGAGATCCACATGATTGAAAATTAGATGTTTACACCACTCTGAATGCGAAGATTGCAGTCTACATCAAGAATAATGCATATAAGAAGTTTCATTGTAAGAAATGTGATGTGTCAATGATTAATGTCTACGAAGTTTTAAATGACCGATATAAATTATATTTATCATTTTTCATTTAAAAGATAATATATATAAAAATTGAAAGGGGCTGCAAATTAAATTCTTTGTGTCTAAATTGCGTAATTTCTAATACAAATTTTTTCTGACAGCAAGTAGAGGCATCAATTTTTTTTAAAAGAAGAGAAAATCGTTTCCGGCTTAGGAAAACTATCTTCTTTTTGTCAATGTTGTCGTTGTAAAAGAAGAAAAAAAAAATGTTTCGTGATTGTATCTTTTTGACTAGTAACACACGACAAAATATAAAACAGCTTCGAATAATGCTTGCACGAGGAAAATATTTACATTTTGAGTTGCATCACAGACATACTACGCTGAGCTGATACTTAACCAATACGGTACTAATAAATTTGAATAATTTATTAGAGAATGGCATAAGTAAAAAATTAACTAATTTAGTTTACTGAAAATTAATAATTTAAAATTAGCCAATATAAAGACGCATGTTTTTCCTTAAAACGGCATGTAATAAAAATCAGACGATGATGTTGATTTGGTCTAGAACAATTGTTTACTTATCTCTAATCATATTATTAGATAATATTGTTGTTCTCAATTGTCAGGTAAGTAGCATTTAAAATATATTACTATCAAGTCGGCATATTACCAAATAATGATGGAATATATGGTTTTAGAATGATGCAATGAACGCAGTTTCTAAAGGAATTGAATCCTTTTTCAATACAAGTTCTAATAGAGACTCCTACAAATGGTCTGTGGGTCAAGGCAGTGGTCATGGCGGTTTGGGTTCTGGAGGCACATCTATGGGTCTAGGTGGAGGCAGTACTGGCAGTTCAAGTTCTACTGGGGGCTCTTATAGATGGTCTATGAGCCAAGGTGGTGGTCATGGTGGCATGAGTTCTGGTAGTGGTGCATCGATGGGCCTTGGGGGAGGTGAAATGATCTCAAGTAGAGGCTCCTCTGGCATGTCTATGGGCCAAGGTAGTGGTCATAGTAGTATGAGTTCTGGTGGCGCATCAATGGGCATTGGAGGAGGGGGTCAGAGTGGATCGAATTCGGGTGGTAGTTCATATAAATGGTCTACGAGTCAAGGTGGTGGTCATGGTAGTATGGGTTCTGGTGGCGCATCGATGGGACTTGGGGGAGAGGGTCAGAGTGGATCGAATTCAGGTGGTAGTTCATATAAATGGTCTACGAGTCAAGGTGGTGGTCATAGTGGCATGAGTTCTGGTAGTGGTGCATCGATGGGCCTTGGGGGAGGCGGAATGAGCTCAAATAAAGGCTCCTCTGGCATGTCTATGGGCCAAGGTGGTGGTCATGGTAGTATGAGTTCAGGTGGTTCGTCAATGGGTTTTGGAGCAGGAGGGCACGGTGGGAGTTCTTCTGGCATGTTTATGAGCCAAGGCAATGGTCATGGTGGTATGAGCACTGGTACTGCATCGATGAGTCTTGGAGCTGGTGGTAAGGATGTCAATGGTTGTAATGATTATACTATAAACAAAATTTTTTGCTTCCTCATGGAGCATGCTTTGTATCGGTAAAAATTTGTATTCTAGAAATACGTTAGAAATGTTTTTCATAGTGTTTAGAATGAAAAAAATACCATTTTTAGAAAAAGTCTCTCTGTATGTGTATGTGTGTGTGTATGTGTGTGTGTGTGTGTGTAATCAGTCATATCTCAGGAACCCAACGGTAAATTTCAATGATTCTGGGCTTAAAATTTTCGTTTTCTCCTCCTTATGGCGGGTCGGAAAAAAAAAATGTAAGTTTTACACCTAATTAAGGTTTTTATAACGATTTTTATGGTCAAAAAAAAAGGTTTTTACTTCTTTAAGGGCGAAAAAAATGTAATTTGAATTTCTAAATAGTAACATCTAATAAAGCTTCAAAGTAGCCCTATTTTCCATTTTGAACTATTTTGATAAAATATTTTGTTTAGTTTTTATTCAAAAAATACTGAGATTTTTGTGGAAAATTCTTCATATCTTAAAAACCTATTGAGTGATTTGGATGATTTAAGGCTTTTAACGTTTGTTTTTATATCTTTGCATTAACTAAAAAACAAAAATTCAAGTTTTATACCTTATTAAGGTTGCTATAACAATTTTTATGTCCAAAAAGCGGTTTCTTGCTACTTTTAGGGTAAACAAATTTAAAATCGTTTGCTTTGATAATTGTATCCCATAAAGAATTAAAACAGCTTCATTTAAAATTAAAAAACTTTTTTTGTACTTCATGCCGTTTTTTTCTTTTTTTTTTAAGAAAATCTACAATTTTTTTTCTTGACTGAGTCATATCTAAGATACCCTCTAAATGATTTTCATGTTCTAGGGCTTCAAATGTTTCTTTTATATCCTTATGCAGGTTTACAAAAATTTTTGACGTTTTATACCCCATTAAGGTTGTTATAACAATTTTTCTGTTTTTGAAGTGAAAAAATTTAAATTTTATTTCATCATAGTTATATTCTACAGATAATTGAATAGCTTCAAATAATTCAATAATATTTGAACTACAAAATAATTATATCACGTATACCAATTTCAGTAAAAAATTCTGATTATTTAGTTAATTGTTTTTGATTTTAAAAAATTTTAACAATATTTTTTGTACTATTCAGGTAAAAATTATGTTATTTTTGAAATAATTCCACATCATAGAGCATAAAAATCGCTTCTCTCCACATTTGAAATCATTCTAATATTTGATTTAATTTTTTGTTAAGAATAATGATTGATAAATAATGTTGTTGAGGAAGCTTTGTGCTAATTTATTGACAGCGGTTTTTGTTAGATGAGTAATAGAGCATATTTATTTACAGATGAACCACGTATGCAAGTAGAAGATATACAAGTAACATACGTGAGTAGAAATTACTTTGATAGAGATTCTTTTGATATCTCTCTAAATCATAGACCTTATGGTCGTAATACTATTAACAGTAGAGTTAGAGTGATAGAAGATCTTCCGCGTGATATGTCGGTACGTTTAAATGTGTTAAGCATTTTTTATATATCTACATGAACTCCATTTTTTCCACAGTTAAAAACAGATGTTTATGCTCATGTTTTTGGTAATACGTATGCGCCTACCGGAGTATCATATGACACACCTGTCTGCACTGATGCTTTGAGTAACCGTGTATTTCAACAAGTCATGGGTAGGATGGGAGTAAACTGTGATTGTCCGCCAAAAAGGATATTGTTAATTTATAAAATATGCATTGATATTCTGGACAAAGACTTACACTTTGTAAATAAGTTTTCAATGTCAATGCTTACTCTATGACAAGTAAAAAACAACAATATAGATTTGAAGTTTTCAAAAAATCAAAATGAACCTTATTCCGTTGGGAAAATAAAGATTTCTGACTTCTTGCTAAAAGTTATTGCCTAATAAATTATAAATATATGTTATTAAACAGTATAATAACCCTGGACAACAATGTTATCAAATTATACAAGCTATACGTAAATTAAAGTTCTATTACACAAATTTTGTTGATATCTAATAATTTCATCAAATTTACAGTTCAGTAAAGATAATAAGTATCAAGTTCACAGTAATATAAGTAGTTTATTTTTCAGGGAATGTATGAGAGTATAGAGATTGAGCCAAATATTAAGATTCCACGTTGTGCTCCAAATCTTCCTCGTATGATGCTTAATAATGAATTGTATTCGAGAAGAGGACCTTTAGTAAGAACAAGGACTTTTGTAAATTTTGTACCACCAGAAAGCAGCAAATACTCACGCCAATATCAAAGATTTAATAGACCTTGCAGGCAATGTAATAGTTGCCGTTATTGTAATTGTAACTAAATTATATGAATGTCGTATAAAAAATACTTGTAACATTTACACATAAAATATAATTTTTAATAAACCTTTTAATACCTTTTCAATTTTTAAAATTCTCTAAGCATTCAAAACTTATACTTAGATGCATTCTAATTTCTTCTAAAGATCATTTTTTATTATTTTTCCAAATAAAAATTTAGATATCCTTAGATCCGTCAAGTTTTATCTCTTGTAAAGCACAATAAGTAATTAAAAAAGCAAAATAATTTGTTTTGTATAAGTTTTGCAATAGTTTTATCAAGATCTTTATTTAAAAATTTCTCCCCACAGATCTGAAACTTATGAAATAAGCAGTTAAGGTTTAGATTATTTCTAAAAAGTTGTATTTTAAATGTCTTATTGTCAGTGTATAAATCTTTGAAATATAAGTACCGCAAAATCAAATGAAAAAATGTTCTCGTACCAAAATTAAAGTTGTACAAAGTTTTCTGCTATGGATACAGATTATTTTTAAATTATTGCTTCATAATGCTGTACCACAACGAGCTGTCTGAGTGCAAATATTGCTCTACGACCTTGAAAAACTACTATATCTAAGATTTTTAAAGCGCAAATAGTTTTGAATGGTAAATTCCATGCGGATATTCAGAGCTGCTCCAAAAATATGACTGCGCATACAAAACAACTTGGCGATGTATGGGACAGCGAACCAGATTAATTATTTTAAATAATCCTGAGAAAAATGCTACACTTTAAAACAAAAAATATAGAAGTAAAGGATTCAAAGTATCTTTTTTCAAGAATCATTTATTACCCAAAAAATCAGAGTTTCAATACCCTTAATCAAAATAATTTTCATCCCAACTTTGAATATTCATTATTTGTATCATTTTAATTTAAAACTTTTTGTGTACTCAAGCATTGAGAAACAAATTTTTTCTACTGTAACTAAATCTGGGATGTTTATCATTACATGACAAGTAAAATAATATATTCGTATTGTATACATGTTACAAGTGTTGAAAAATCATGAAACTTGCATGACAACTTATTATTGCAAGACAAGGTATAATTAGCTTATGAAATTCCTCATAACATGAAGACTTGAGACAACTGGTATCATTAAATTAGTTTGCCTGTTAGAATTATATGTGTATTGCAATATTTATTTTTAATTAGTTTATTAAGTAGTTGGCATTTCATTAAAATATATATTAGGTAAGTGGAATTATTAATTATGTAAATATTTATTTTATAAAATAACTAGTTACACGCTTTGCTACAAATTAAATTTGAATTTTGCTTTATTTAGGTCACTATATCTTTTATTTAAAATGGTTTACTGTTGGGTGCATTTTATTATGTTTTTATGTGATTATGAGATTTTTTCTTGTAGTGTAAGTTATTTTACATTTCAACTTTGAATCAATATTTTTTATGAAGCTGAATCTAGTAGCCAAATCGTAGCAGCGGTACCAATACCGGATTCTGCTTTGGGTACCCTTAAAACTAAGTCAGGAACCCCTTTATTTGACTAAATTAGGAGGGTACCTGGCTTTGTTTTAAGGGTACCCAAAGTAGAATTTGGTATTTGACAGTACCGCTGCTACAACATGTCTGCTAGATAAAGTTATGTATTTTCCTACTATTATTCAATTGCAGTTGTTCTAGTTGAAGACATATCAGTCGCATACATAAATGCCACATACTTTAATACAGCGTTACTTAATGTTTCTGTAAATCAAAAATCCAACAATCGTAATACTACCAATGCAAGACTTCCAATACTGGAAAACATACCACAGGATTTATCGGTAATCTCTTACATATATTTGATAATGTGTGAACGTTAGTTCCACGAAATATTAATACTAATTTTCGAGCTAATTTTATTTTTAAAATTTAAAACAGCTATATGGTTTCACGTTTTTAGTTCAGTGTATGTACCAACAGGATTGTCCTACAATACAACCATTTGTAATAACATGTCGAGCAATATTTTTTACCGAATCGTATCAACAATAATGAGATTATTAAACATTTAATGATTGATGCATCCTTATTTTCAGGGTATCTTCGAACGGGCAAACTTCGATCCAACTATTGTACCCATCCCATATAAATTTCCAAACCTCCCCCGTCTAATGCTTAGCAGCGAAGTTTATACAAAAAAAAAAGAAAGTTTACTGAATATTAACATTTACTTGAAATTGGTCTTCCATTGAAAATGTGTAATGCAAAGACGTATATAATAATGTATCTGCAACAATTTTTTTTATTTTAAAATAAATACTTTGTAATACAAAATAATGAACGTATAAAAAACAACAAACAATTTTAATATACTCATTTATATTATGTGGGTCGGAAAATATATTTTACGTAAATAATAAATTGGCAGAAATATTTAATCGGATACACATCAACAACGTCTTTCAAAAGATTCACAAAAGATATTTTACTAAAGTATCTCTAATATTTTGTCGTATGAGTTAAACTGTTTATAGACGTCGAATTAACAATTCATAATAACGATACTATTTCAGCATAATGAAAAATTAGTATAGATAAATCAATGTAATTAGAAATATATTTAAATTGTCTTTTGCACAATCAGTGTAAAAAAATACTAATGTTACGTGTATACGTTAGTTGACTGTATTATTAAATTAGAAATCTAGTATTATTCTTTGGCAGACTATCAATTTAGCTCAACGTAAAATATAAAAACGTATGATAAAAAAATATTTGGTGAAAACAATGCCATTTCCAAACAACCTAAATACACACGCACGAATAAACCTTGCGCGATTGCATAAAGACCACCAACAGTACCGAATTCAAAAAGATAAAGAACCACACCACCGCAAACAACCAAAAATACCAGGAGTGCAAAAAAGAGTCAAAATAAAGCAACGGAAGAGAGAGGCACGGGTATAGAAAGAAACGTCATCAGGGAGCACCGCACGAGCCTGTGTACCTCAAGCTCAGCAGCCCGCCACACATGGAAGCGTCCCGGGACCGGTTTCGCAGCGGCCGATCTAGTGTATTACAGCCGATGTACCGGCGCTCCCGTTCTCCTTTTCCTCCTTCCCTGAGCCCCGCTAGTCCGGGATACTCCGTCGCTCATTTCACCCGCACGGCAGAGCCGTGAAAAAGTGGAATTTCGCCGTAAACGATGTTTAAACATAACGAGGGATAGTCGCAGTAAAGTTAACTGGCGCACGAGCTTTCTCGGTATAACAGTCGGCTTTTTGCGCGACGGGATGGACGGACGGAGTCTATTCGTTCTTCTTTGCAGGAGTATTTGCAGGCTCGACTCGACGTCGTCAACGCCGTTGGTGGACCGAACGAGCGGGCGACCGTTTCGAGACCGTTCCGTTTTTTTTTCTTTTTGTTTTTTTTTCTTTATTCGCCAAGTAAAGGAGAGCTTCGCTGCGGAGGGAGTTCCTCAACTGAATTATACGGTTTCCTCATTCAATTATGAGTGAGATATTTTGCAGTGCAGCGTTGGTTTTTTGTGTTTGTTGGGTAACGACCATAGATTGTTATAAACTCTGGTAAAGATGTTGTACGGGAAATGTATCTCGAAAAATTTAGCATGGACAATGTCGTATCTCAAAAATTTTCATACTTGAAAGTCGTATCTTAAAATTATATACATTTTGTAGACAAAAATTTGAAATACGACGTTCTATACCACTCAACGAAAGAGATGTCTCGATTAGTAGAAGAATGTTTGAGAATACATTTTTTATAAATCTAAAGACATTGAAAAGCAAAAACTTTTAATTGAATTACATTATAACTGAAAGAACAAACTTAGTGCGAAAAATAACAGAAAAAAAAAGACACGAAACATGCACAGATCAAATGCGAGCGACAACGGCATGCAAAATAGATAGCCACTCTGGCTCCGGTGCTTACCGTACAGCAATTTCCATAGTACCTCGAAAAATTCTCGAGTCTCGTTCGGAGGGACGGAAAAAGAAAATCCCGTGAAATTATGATAAAAAGGCGCTAATAGGATGCCTCGGCTGGGGACATCAAAGAAAAGGAGAAGAGTATCGGGCTTTTATCGAACTTTTCAGGTGCGCCCGGGATATTCTTCTTTATGATGCTTGGGCTGATAGTCAGGTCGTTGCTCTTTAGAATTTGAGATTTTTTAATCGGTATGACCAAACTTTTCTTTTAATGATGAAAGAATTTAATGATAAATTTTTTTTTCTATACACATGCAAGTTTCTCATTATTTCCCGAATTGATCCGATCAAACTTGCATAATTAGCAATAAGTCTGGTCTGTACCTTTCATTTTACTTCCACTTAAGCTCTACAGCTAAATCGATGAACTAAGACTTTCATTATATTATCAAATGTAATAAATTGCAAGTCTCAGTATTCCTTTTTCTTCTTCTCCGATTTTCCTTTAATTTAGCACCACAATCTGTTAGTTAAGCTTATCAAAAATGTCATCCTCCACGAGAGACCACAAGAATTCACCAACGATCCTCTCCTTTCATTTCCTGTCATTCAAAATCCCCTAATCTTCCCGAAACCTTATTTTTAATAAGGACCACGCTTTTTCACGCTCGTTATTTGCACTATAACGCATTTTCAATTCCTCAAGCTACTATCCCTATTGTACCGAACAGATCACACACCATCCAAACTCCCCGACACTCTCAATATCCACAAAACCCCTATTCTCTTTAGACTCTCTCCGCGAAGAAAGCCCGCGCTCTTCAAACCCGTACGCACCGCAGATCCGCAGCAGCAGCAGCACAAGACTCCACCCAACTTTTCCCGTCGACATTATTATTTACGCATCCATCCTACGAAACCCGCCACATCCACGAACCCCATATCTCAACCTTCGATCCACCGCTCCCCCGCCCACTATATACACCGTAAGACTTCGATTCTTTCGAGCCACGGGCGAATCGAATCCGACGACGCGCGCTACAGTACAGCCGAGTCGGATGAAGAGCGTAGAAGAAAGGCGGGGGGGGGGGGGGGGGGGCCTTCGGAGCCCCGGGGAAAGGAAGCCCCCGGGGGCTTTCGAAGCCGCGAGAAAAGGAAGCCACGAGGAGGCAAGCAACCAACGGCATGTATACACACGGAAGGAGAGAGAGAGCCGCCGGAGCCAGGGGTGTATGTATCCTCGGGGGGTGGTGGTCTGGTGAAAAGGAGTCGAGATCCTTTCCTGCCCCCCCCCCCCTCTCTCTCGAGGAGAGTCTCCCGGCATACCGGTACATAAGCGCGCTGTACACGGGGCTCCGCGCTACTATTACTACTACTATTGACAAAGATGTTGCCGCGAGGGGAGAGAGAGAGCACATCTACTCGCGTGAAAAGAAATAAAAAGCCCCGCGCAGCCGAGGACTGGGCTAAAGCGGGGGGAGGGAATCTCTTTTCCCTTCCTTTTAAGTTGCCTGCGCCCCGAGCCTCTCTCTCCTTCTTCTTCTCCCGGGCTCTGTTTTCTTTTTTTTCCCCCTCGGCTGTACGACGACCGACGGGGCAAATGAACTGTACTCGCCGGGAGTGCTTAAATATTCACGCCTAACAGATTGCGGGTATTCGTTTGCCGCTGAGCGTTTGCGCGCGGTGTGCAGGTCGCTTTGCAAATGTATTCGTTTCTCGTTCCGCGGGGGATAAGGAGTTGGTGATGGTGGTGGTTGTGCGGTAGGCCGCTGATGGTTGGAATATCGCTGGACTGGTCTGACGTGGGAGGTAACGGATGGATTGTTATTATTCATGTACCACATCGTTGTTATTCGTCGGTCGAGGAGAGACGAGCGGAGCGTGAATCTTTTAGGTCAAAGGGTAATGATTGATGTATGGGTTGGGATTGGGAACTCTTATGGTGGCACGTATTCATTTTGATTAACTGTTGTATTCAAGAAGAAAGTACATTTCAGTGATCTGAAGAACTAAAGTTAGGATTGAGTGAGATGACGAAATTTTTGGACAAAAACGTTGCTTGTACTAAAAAAGTGCAGAAAAGGTTTCCCTACTTCTGTCTTACAAGGATATTCATACATGTCATTATACCTATCCTACCTATGGCACAGGACTTCTGCAGAAGGAAAAAAATTGTCTCAAATGAAGGTACTTCAATCAACGGGCCTGAACTTTTTCGCGTAGCCTACCCGAGGGGCTATATTCAGTCCATAAAATCATTTGGATTCCTCTTATCGAAATCAATCCAAAAACAACAGATATTATTGAAGTCATTGGAATCTTTCATTGATGTACATAAGTTAAGATCCAATAAAATGATAGCAATATTCAAACAGATGATGTGTCAACATGGAAATCATACTGAATCATTATAAAATCGAACAGGTATACCTATACCAAGTGGATAATTTTTGATGAGGTAGTCAGTGAAATCATCATCATTTTAAGATCATTCGAGAATCTTTGGAAATCTGAAATTATTTTGACCCCTCCTGAATAGCCCCTCGAGTCCACTAATTGAGGCAACCTGACAAATGAAAATTAAAAGATACACTTCACATTATATACCAGCACGCCATACCCCAAGATCTCCCACTAATGAGCCGCACCACTCGTCCATTATACTTCACCCCCTTCTCCCGTATACCAAACCGAAGTTCACAAATTGATGACTGATGTACAACTGGATATTCTAATTAAATCCAGCCTCGGCTGGCAAGGGGTCGCCAAAGGATGTACAGCGCAAGACGGAAGTATGGTTGAGGGGAAGGGGGTCCCGGGGTATTACGCCGTAACGTCATGTCTGACAGAAAGTTTTCGGCAAGAGCCTAGGGTGGAAGAAGGAAGAGGAGGGAGAGAGCAGCAGCAGCCCGTTAGGAAACCGCAGCAGCGCAGATCGGCACCCGTAAACAGTCGGAACGGTGAGCGAGCGCCGAAAGCAAGAGCAGCCGCGTTGTTTCAGACAAAGGGTGCAAGTGTCGCCTGGGCCAAGTTTCGAGACGCGCGAGGTCTGTGCGGAACTTGCGGGGCTTTCGCGGTCTTTGGTCGTGCGCGGCTGGCGACGCGGGACGGGCATTAAGATTCTCTGGGTTACGGATGCGTCTGGTGTTGTTGTTGTTGTTGTTCAGGTGGAATTGGAATATTTGCAAGACGGCTGGGAGGGTGCAAAACGAATCACTTAAAGTGGGTAAAAAAGTAAAAGCCTTGTCAAAGCCAGATTTTGAATACTTCTATAAGATATTTCTATACGTCCTAACTGCAGTTCATGAACACTTAATTCCTCAGTTCATAGGCTCTGAATAGCTCTAAAATTCCAATAATCATCTTCTACAATTGTAAATAGTATGTCAGCAAGTTTTTCATCAAATCCGATCAGGTCGATTTCGGGATTGAACTCCCTCAATCAGAACGTAATCTCTCGCATCCGAGAATGCAAACGGGTTAATGCGTTCGGTGCGAGCTTGTTACCGGAGCGGCGCTTTAACGACCAGAGTCGCGCTATCGCGTTTGAAGTTCGAACCATAAATGCTCACTTCCGCGTCCAGCGGCTCTCTAATGAGCGGGGCGGGGAGCCGGTTTTGAAGGAAACTTTGACCATCGGCTCACCGTTTAGCGTTCGTTTTAATCCCCTCGCGTCGATCGTAAAGATCCCGGTTAACGAGCACCGCGCGAAAGCACCGTTATGGTTTTGGACATGGCGTTCGCCGGGTTTTGGGTATAATCCAAGAGAGGACCAATAGCCGGATGAATCGAAAATCTGTCCGTTTTTGTATCAATGATTGCTCGCTGGCTATCGGCACAGTATAAGCCAGCAATACGCCGCGGCGCCTCGTTGCGTTCAGCTCCGAAACGATCGTATTGATTGTCCCACTCCCTCCCCTTTCTGTTTCTCCTGGAGTTGCAGTCACCCGTTTTCCGATACGCCGCGCAATTAAACGGCGACACTCGACAAGCCGCCGATTCAATTGAGCCGATCGAGCTGCACATTGATCTTACCCCAGGCTGCTGGGTATATCGTCGAGTGGGAGGAGAAACCGTCGCTAATGACCGATTGAGTAGCTGTATTAATGTGGTTTTGATGTGGTCTCGGGACCCCTGTTGGCTCTTTCACTTTGGAGAGTGTTTTTTATGAAGAAAACACTCTGAATTCACTTGCATATGAGCGTGTAAGGTTAATGACCTAGTAGTTGGCCACCTTGGTAAACTGTTGTCGAAGATGTCTTAGAAATATCGAAAATAACAAATGTTCAATACTTCGTTAAGTATCATAGTCGAGGTAAATAATACTCGAGATGAAAATTATACATTCAACCGAAGAAAAAACTTATCGTCCCTTATCTGAGGAAGCCGAATTATCAATAAACGGCCACCGTGATAACGAGTTGTCCCTGTAGCCACTCTGGTCAACAGAATAAAATAGCATAGAATCCTTCCGTGGTTTATGACTGGAACGTCCTAAAAGCGAGGTTATGGAGACAAATGTTGTATTACTCGGCCGATCACTCCTTTCAATTACTATTCCAAAAGTATAAAAGTGAAACAGTTCGTTTGATACACTTTTAAAATGAATTGTAGATAAACTTGAGCGGTTATAATATGGTCGGATCGGGTTTATATTGAAATTGTGTTGATGGACACATATCTTCCTGGCTAGTGACTGTGATCATTTACTTGAAAGGTCACGAGCTTTGTCGCACAAACCAAACACACCCTGTATGTATAACCAGGAACTGATAAACTCCGTAACTCCTCGCAGAACCCGACCGTCGGCAGATTCAATTTCGATAAGCTCGTCCCATGAATCGCAACCAACAACTATGATTCCAAGAGTATCAAAACAGTCGAAGTGAATCCCTGAATCTCCCGTGTACGACCCAAAATAACAGCTCGTCGTCCTCGTATGGACTTTTCTCGTTATTGGCTGAAACAGGATACCTCGGGGAGGCGACAAAAAGATTCCCGCTGGCCGAAAGGAGTCATCTTCGCGAGATGTGTAATAGGCCATGTGTGTAGAGAAGGGAGGGGCGAAAGAAAGAAAGGAAATAGGAAACGCGAAAGCAGGGAGAGAAAGGAAAAAAAGGCAAGGAAGGACGAGCAGCTCCAAAAGGAGAATGGCGGGGTTTGGAGATAAGACGACCATATTAAGGTATAGCTCCCCCGGCGATTCCCCCCGGGTAATCTCGTTAGCGCGCCAAAGAGGCGAGTCGTCTTGGAGATACGAACAGAGAGAGGGAGGGGGAAAGGTAACGTCACAACTCTTCTTCTTCTCCGGGCAATTTGATACTTTCAGCGCGAGGCTCTACTCCCTCCGATCTCTCGTCATCTCGAGAACAACGTTTTTTTTGTGCCAAAGTGCTCTTCTCACCTGATGTAAAACAATTTTTCCGTACGTGCGCCATGATCAAGTGACGCTTGCGCAAGATGGACTCTTTTTGGTTCCTGTCGTATGTTGTTGAAAAGTTCTCTCTGCACGGGAAAAGAGCTTAATTTAATAATTGTCAACCGCACTTTGAAACTCAGCCTGTTTCTTCTTCAGAGCAAAAAAATAACATTCGGCTCCATTAAAATGTATTGCCACAAATGTCCATATTAAGGTAGTACTTTGCTAAACGACGTCGTATTAGCTACGCGATCCTTACGCTGATAGCGTAACGATGCTCTGTTTCTTCCCTCTCCTCCTTGAACTCGTTTTTCTCTCCCGCCCATTCTTTTTATTCCGCCTCCAAACGTTAGCGACTCGATGCTCCGGAAGCAGCTCTCCTCGGGACGGAGGGAAAGGGGCAGACGGAGCGGCTTCGTTAGTTTGTGCTTGCGCGGTACATGACTAGTACTGCTCTTTTCCGATAAGCTACTTTCAACGACGAACGGATGATTAAGGATCCTGCGCATCGGCCATATTATTCCAGCATTGTGTACCCGTCAAAGTTTGATAACGGGGGTATTCGCAATGTGTACGATCCTCCTTATGTAAATATCTTAATGCTTTGAAACTTTTCGTGATGCAAAAATAATTATTATACAGAGCAAAAAGGTACAGAAATTTGTCATTTTTACCGCAGCATCACGGTAATCGTTTTAATTCCATAACAATTTATATCTCCTTGGTACATTTTTACCTTTTATTGCATAAATTAATTTTTATCCCGATAGGAAAAAGATGGCATCAAGAGTCAATGATGAGTCGATATTGTAGATTCATATTCACTAATTTAGGTTATCGATATAGCAAGCATCTATATTATCGACACATTATAGCCTATTGACGAGCGTCCTTTTTTTCCTCAATCTGTGGAAAAATTACCCTGGCTTTGCGGTAAAAAGTATAAGAAATTTTCCTGCAATACAAAAATTATCATGAACCTACTAACTGTGAAAATTACAGTTAAAATTCGTCAGTTACAACATTACCGTTGCTTCTACAGTCAAAATTACTGTAATTTTACTCTTCGTCTACACAACCGCGAACATCGATCTGCTTTCTTCTTCTGAAATCCATATCATTTCGGGCGCCTGTGTCACGTTGTGCTTCCTATAGTCACAGGAGGCAAAAAAGAGCTACGAAACAACAAAGTTCACCGGCGCCGCGGCGATCGACAACGACACCACGACAACGGCTGTTACCTCGATAGGACGGGATACCTGAGCCGCAGCTTAATTCACGAAGCTGCAGCGCACATACATATATATACATACTGCGCTTCATCGTTGCCCGTGTTTACCGACTTGCGAGTCCGTATAAACAACGAGCCAGCTGTCCAAAGTAGCTGTACAGCGCCTAAATATCGATTTTGCAGTTTGGCGAAGTGTCCGGGCGCGCTGTACTTGTACTCAAACCCGTTAATTTTCAAGAGAGAGAGAGAGAGATGCAAGGCTGCTACCTGATGGCTTATGCTGTGCGTTGTTGGCAGGCTGCGCGGTAACCGCTAATGCCAGCGAGACTACGAGCGTTATCGTGGTGTATCGATTTCGTATAACAAATGTACATGCAGACAAAGAAAGCATACGAAAAAATGAATAATGCAAATCTTCCTGAGAATTTGCCATAGTTTTCAAAATTGCCGTGAAATACGTGACACACACGAAGTATCAACCTCATCAGGTATGTATGGTCATCATACGCTTGAGTAGCTCAGTCGGTAGAGCATCAGACTTACGGCTATACTCATTCGCAATGACATACCTCACACCAAAGTCTCAATTCCTTATCACCCGTCTCTATACTCCCTAGAATCATGTATAGTAAAAATTAAACTATCAAATGGCCAGCACCTATATATCGTTCATGTATAGTAAAAATTAAACTATCAAATGGCCAGCACCTATATATCGTTAGTGTCTACGCCCACAGCCACTCCAATTGCTCTTTCCTAGATGAATTGCAACATCTGTTCGATTGTTTAGAACTAGCCAACCCAAAAAATTATTTTGTAATCGCAGGTGACATGAACGCCAGACACACAGACTGGGGAGACTCTATAACAAATCCCAGAGGTAATTTTATTAAAAATTGGCTAATAACAAATTCTATCAGATACCGGGCGGTTTATTATCCTCCATCTGAACCTACCTTCGACAGGGGTCAATCAAAACCTGACGGCTCCCTCATTGATGCCCGACTATGTATAAAGAACGTAGATAATCTC
>JAPYYV010002893.1:0-21149 GCA_030522625.1 Copidosoma aretas
TACGTATTCCACACTATCAAGAAAAATCAATGTCATTGTGATCACTGCATTTTACTATTACTCCAGAACCTCCTTAAAGTTTAAAACAAATTATGAGAGAATGTGTCTACGTAATCACACATATCTCAAGAACTTGTATTTTATTATCCGAAGCTAAAATTTTTCAATTTTAGTATCTTTATAGTAGTTCGTAAAAAGATTTCTTTTGATTTTTATGGTAAAAAAAATTTTATTTCCAAAAGAAACGCTTAAAGCAATATAGTAGTTTATTTTTTATTTGCATATACCTTTACAATTATTTTAATTTTTTATTAATCAAAAGCTACGATTCATCATAAAAATAGTAACTCTGAACAATATTCATAGATATGTTTTTTTAATTACTAATAGGTATTTGTTACATTTACTGTCAATTTTAATAAATTTTACTTGAAATTCAGCTGAATCCCTCCACAATTTTGTATGATTAAAACAAGCTTTGTGCCAATTGATTGATTGGCGTCTGATTTTCGCTTTTTTTCTATGACAATATGAGTGATACACACATTTGTATTAATTATACGAAAAAATTTGCAAGTTTTTTAATGTTAATTATCATGTTAGTAGTTATTACAACACTATGGCCAGACCCAAACTAACCCCCCTCCCTCGGTGCGACAGCGGTCGGGAGTCATCGGGCTCATCCATAGTGTAGGTATGCGCGCAGAGTGGGGGGAGAGTGATACTCCGCGCTCTCGCGCTTAAATTACAAAGAGAGTAGGACTTAATACACACCTACTTCTATTTACGTCTGTACATTGGTTACAAGAAATTTTTAAATACTCCACTGATGGAGATAGTTTTCTTTTTTTCTCTGTCGTATCAAAGTTACGAGTGGGTGTTATTAGTGAATTCGTACTTAAGCGTATGGTTGGATTATACTTAACAACATCATTACCTAAATTTTGCTTCATTATTTCTGCTTATACGGTTGGCACATCTTGAACATAACCAACCGGTTATACCAGATATATTAAGCTAGCTTGACAAATTGATTTTTCCCACTCGCAATATGCACTACAATTTGTCGCTAATTAGATGCTAAATAAAAAAATTTGTCCCTCTAGCCGTTTACCGACAAATAGACGTAGTGCTATCTTGATATCAAGCTGGCACTACACATAGCGTATCTCGGCACAGGCAGGGTGTAGGGAATCCTCAAGGGTGTCAAAATTTGTCGCTAATTTGTCGCTCAAACATGGCACCCTCAAATAATTTGTCGCTGGTCCAGCGTCCAGCAGCCCAGCGTAAAACGTCCAGGCGGGCTTCAAGCTGGCACTACACATCTCGTATCTCGGCACAGGAAGGGCGTAGGGAAACCACAAGGGTATCAAAAGTAATAACTCTTTTCTCACTAATTCGAATTCTGTATATACTTTCATAATTATTGCAATATACAAGATTAATTATTTATTATATTATATTTATATTCTAAAATGAACTGTGATTTACAGTCCTGCTTTAACATTTAGTACTTTTTTTTGCCTACTCTTTTGTTTGAATGATATCAACTAAATTTTGATAAACGGTGTTTGTCTATTAAAAATAAATAATCAAATTTTTTATTTGACGTTATGAATGTATATGCCTTGGGGGTGAATATTTTAAATAGTTCGAATTATTATAATTGACTATACCATCAAATGTTGCGCTTATTAGCGAAAACAACGATTTACGTTTAAAAAGCTGTCAATCAAAAATCATCAGAACAATGAAAAAAAGGCTGGCCCCAGCCGGAGCAAGCGAGTAGCGTTGTCATCGCAATAAAACGCGCTACATAGACTCTTGGTATCTATTATTCTATAGACATGTCGATGATCTTATTTTTTGTATACACCAATCACATCTTGACTTGCTACTGCATACTTCCAATGATTACTATCCCAAATTGTCTTTTACACATGAGATACAAACTAAAAATGGCATTAATTTTTTGGATACAAACATTAAAATACAGAATCATAAAATTGTTTATAATCGGTATGTAAAACGATCCTCTTCCGGACGCATTTTACATTTCTACACTAATCGCCCTACATATATTAAAATTACTATGGTTTACAATCTTGTTGATAGAGCTATATTGTTATCTTGTCTCAAATTTCACAAAAATAATATACAAAGGGTCAAAACTATTTTCGAATATTAATAAGTATCCTCCCACTTTTTACAATAAACATATTTCATTACGATTAAAAAAACTAGACAATACAACTTTTGATCAGATAAGACATAATTTCTAAAGTTTTATTGGTACAGCCACTTTGCTATGCATAAATAGACGATTTTTTTTACAAATAGAAAAAACTTTAAATAAACACAAAATAAGGGTTATCCCATTCATCCACAACACTTTTAGCCGTATAGTAACTCTAGGTAAAGATAAAATCAACAAATTATATATCCCAGGCGTTGTATATAGTTTCTCTTGCCTCAATCGCCCAGCAGAATATACTGGACAAACAAAAAGACCATGTAAGGACAGACTGAAAGAACATAAAAATCAATACAATATTAATTCCGAGGTTTCAAAACATATACAAGAGACCGGACATGCGTTTGATTGGGACAACGTACGTATCTTAGACATGGAGGGCAACTGGTTTAAACGAATTATTTCGGAGATGCTTCATATTAATTTCAATCTTCATAGCATTAATTTAGTAGAAGGCACAAAATGCCTAAATAAAATTTATAATAGTTTGTATAAAATTGAAAAAACCCATTAAGTGTAATCTTTGTTCTAATTTCCCTCCGTCATACATTTATATTTTTCACCAGCACTTCCTAATTGCTCTCTAGTCACATATCTAGTCTTGTCTGATATCTGGTATCTAGTCCCTATGTCTGGTTTCACATGTAATAGTTCATCGGGCCGTTCACTGCGGTTGGTCGGGCTTGGGCTGCTGTCGCGTAGTGCGCTGCATGGCTCTGGGGTGGGCTCTATGTGGCGGAAGGGACCGGTCGGAGTGGAATAGATAAGTTCGTAATAACTCTGATTGGCTCGTTCCGCTGTGCGGTGTCTGTCTGGCGGCTCTGTCGCGGGCTGCTTGGCTGTCGCCGTACTATTGGTTCGGCCGTGTATAGTGTTCGGTCCGACTTACTATGTGAACGAACTGTTTTCATCTAGTCGCCTCAACGTACATAGATCGCACACTTAATTGTAACCAAACACATATGTATCAAATGGCTAGGGCATACATCCATACGTATTGAACGCCAGCCTCGCAGCTGCTAGATATAATTATATTATTGTTTATATAATTTTATTAAGCAAGTTGTTACACATGCACATAGTCCTTTTTAAATTGTATATCTTTTGTATGCTGTCCGTATTGTTAATTGTATTAATATGTTTTATAGATATACCTTAAGAGGTCAACCTGCGCGTTGACGAAAGCTTGTACAGCAATATTATTAAAACTACTATCACCTAAATCGTCACTGTAGTTATTATTTTGCCCGTATCACCAATATGGATCTTTCTTTATGATTAATACTACACATCGAAAAAATTAGTAAATATTCAAATAGATTAAAAATATGTTATACTACTTACAATTTAATGTACACTAGATGATACATGTGATAGCGGTTTCATAAATATCATAATGGAAAAAACTTATCATATCAGAAGCAGTAAGTAAATGTACTGCACTATTCTGTATAATAACGCTTACTACACATACTACAAATACTACTTGTAAATATATGTGACTACTCTATATAAGATTACATAGAGGAAAAATTGTCAACAAAAAACATGTCAGTGCCCATATTTTTAATTTTAATTTATTGATGATAAAAGTGTGGACCGCCTTAGCGTACGGATGTCACGTCTATTGTGCCTGCACTAAGAGCCGGGGAACTTTGATAGCTGCAGTAAAAAGTCATTGTTTGTGTTGTTGTTTTTAAAAAAGGGCCAGTGAAAGGTGATTTGTTGAAAGGTGGGGAGAATAACCCACGGCTCTGCATAAAAGTGTTGCTGTAAGTGGTATATGTATTTGTAGGTTAGAAAGGTGCACGCGGCGTTGGTATGTCTGCAAAACGTATAGTAAAAAAAAGAGCGGAAAAGAGGGAGAAAACACTATTAAGGCCCGTAATAAGAGAAACAAAGAATTAACAGATATGAAGAATTTTATAAAAAGTATATCAAGTTAACACTGAAACAGTCAGTTACAGAGAAAAACAGGGGGAAAGGCTTATTGAAACAGTCTACTCTTGATAAACAAGTAATACCGGATAAAAGAGTAAAAAGTGTCGATTTCGAATCATATTGGAGAGAGAGGAAGCTAAAAAATATCGTGCCCTGAGATTGGAATGCGAGAAAGTAAGAGATGCGTGTAGGAAAGAGCTAGACAAAATAATGCAGGAGAGAATAAAAATAGAGAGAGCAGCAATTGATCCATAGGAACTGGAAATGCAGGTAAACAAGTGACTGGAGGACTGTGAGAAGAGGATTGGGAGAAAAGAGATGAGACAAACAGCAAAGATGTCATGCCGAACGGTTCGAGCATGAGGCGATTGGCTGGGTTGCAGTCAAGCAGAGGCAGCTACAGAGGAGGTTCAACTTAAAACTTAGCTACGGGTTTAAGTAGCGTCAGCTTATCTGATAGAGAGGTAATTAAAATGAAAAAGTTTGTGATTGAAAGGAAAAGTGTGGATAGAAGAAATGATATTATTGTTAAAGGGGCATCAGAGTTGGGTCATAATGTAAAAAGCAAGATAGAAATTTTTTTGTCAAAAATAACGAATGGCTGTGTAAAAAAAGTAAGTGTGCGTATAAGTGGTTCAGTCATTGTTGTTAAGCTAGACAGTATGAAAGAGAAAATTATTGTCATAAAAAATAAATTCAGTCAAAAGGGAACAAGTACATATATATAAAATGATATGTCTTACGATGACAGACAAAAACAGGAATCGATCACAAAATAGGCAAAAGACTAAAAAGTTCAAGGCTGGGTAGTAAAAGTTGGGCAGGGCGGAGTACTGGTAGGAGGGTATGGCATAGGTTGGGGGATATTGTAGAGTCAGAAGACTCAGAGTTAAAACTGCTAATAATGACAGTGTTGCACAGAGGGAGGGAGGTGATAAGTGAAGGCGCATAATAGACTAGGACGTAAAAGTGATTTTGCAAACGTTGCGAGTATTGAGATAAATGAAAATAGCGAGTTAATTAGTAATAATAAAAATAGCAGTGATTTCGATAAGAGTAAATGCAATGTGCAATGTGATGTGGAGAAACATAGGCTGAATGTAAATGACAGGGGTTTATTTAAAGTAAGTCACAAGCAGTATGATGATGAAAAAATGTTTAATACTATTAATAGTTGTGATAATATAAATTTGGTGTTCTGGAATATTGCGGGTTTATTGCATAAGGACAGGGATTTTTGGAATTATGTAAAGGGATTCGATTTTGTGAGTCTGTCAGAAACTTGATTACAGGAAAAAGACGAGTTCGTTATAAAAAACAAACTTACTAAAGATTTTGCATGAGATGCTCTCCATGCTGTCAAAGAACTGAAAAAAGAGAGGGCTAAAGGGGGGTTTTTGATCAGAGTAAAGAAAAAATGTTCAAGATGCAATAGCCAATTTATTAAAAAAGTGTTAAGGGGTCTCATAAGGTCTAAACTGAATATCGACCAATCGAAAATGCTAAATATCAACTCACTATATAATTTAGAGGATTTGGGCAAGGTGATATTTTCATTAGAGAATATTTTTTTTTTAGAGGAGGGAAATTTAATAATTGAGAGTTATTTTAACATCAGAATTGGAGAGTTGGATTGTAGAGCAGGCATAGAAGAAAAAAGCAATGAGTCTGGAAGACAAAGCAAAGCAGACAAAAAAGACAAGACAGTTAGTAACAAGGGATATAAGTTAGCAGCATTAATAAGTAACAAAGTTTGGTATTTAATCAATAGAAAGTGGGTGAGGGATAAGAAAAAGGAATATACGTATATAGTTGTAAGAGGCAACTCAGTCATAGACTATTTTATGGTAGGTTGTAACTTCGGCCACAAGGTGGATGGTTTCTGTATAGAGGATAAAATCGAGGCCGATGATTTGGTGCTAAAGTTAAAATTACACGGTGATGGGGAAAGTATTCAGTTAAGTCGGGCGCAGAAGAGAGTTAAGGGTAAAAAGTTGGTTTGCTCATGGAGTAAAGAGAGTATTTTAACGTATAAAAAAGTATGAAAGGTTGTGCTAACCTAATGAATAATAACACAAAGGCGGAAGATTTATGGGAGTTAACGAAAAAGCAGACGCATAAGGCTATGGTCAAAAAGAAGATAAAGTTTATGAAGTGAAGATTGGGCAAGAAATGATGATGGGATGAACAGTGTGGTAGGACGATTAGGGAGGTTAAGAAAGCCCTGAAAATATGGAAGAGAGGGTTTGGTGATAAAGAAGGTTACCCAAAAGCTAGAAAAGAATGGAAGGAGACATGCATTAAAAAAGAAATAGCAGAAAAAGGTCAGAAGGAAACGGTTTAGAGAGGTATTACAAATGAGCAGAAAGTATGGAATTTTTTAAACAAATTTAGTAAAGAAAGAGAAACAATTGAAAATAGCATCAGCCTGAAAACGTGAAAAACTTACTTTATGGGCGTGGTGTAAAAGATAAGATTGATGCAAATTCAGTAACGGGACTGAGTGAAATCGAAGTCTACAAAGCAATTTATGAATTAAAAAAAAAAGGATGCTTGGTTAGATGGAATACCTAATGAAGCATCGGTACATGCTGGCAAAGATATCAGGGACTTGCTATGTTCTTTTATGAGTAAAATATGTGAATGTGATGAAATACCGGAAGACAGTTGTGGTTGTAGTACCTTTATTTATTAAAGGAAATATGGGGAAACCGAAAAATTACAGAGGGATATCACTATTGTCAACGGCCTATAAAATATATACCGAAATAATAAGGGGAAGGTTGGAACTAGAAGTAGAGGAAAAACACTTGGTGCCAGAAGGTCAGGCAGGTTTAAGGAAGGGCAGAGCGACAATGAACAAAATTTATAATACTTAATCACGTTACACAAAAGGCTAAAGTAGATAAAGAAAAAGTTAATGCATTTTCCGTTGAATATAAGGCAGCATTTGACACTGTGGACAGGGATTCGTTGTGGAAAATAATGTAAAGGAAGGGGATAAACATACACTTTGTGAGTCGGATTAAAAGTTTGTACAAAGAGACCAAAGTTAAGATTAAAGTAGGGGAAAAGGTTAGAGATGAATTCTGGGTAACTAGAAGTTTGCGTCAGGGATGTGTACTTAGTCCAATTCTATTTTGTCTATACATTGCGGACTTAGTAGAAGAATTTAATAAAAAGTACGTGGGGGTAATAGCGATAGATAAAAATAGGATTTGGTCTCTGGCATACGCCGATGATAAGGTAAACTTAGCCAACAATAGAGTGGGTATGTTATAGTAGTTTTCGTCACAAATGTGCATCTCTCCAGGGCGGTTCCTGGGCCTGAGGGCGCTTGCGAAGCAACGCCCGAGGGACTGTTGGGACCCCCCTGGTCGGATGCTCATGAGTGGCGAACGCTGTTTTTCCTACCGAGGGTGTACCAGGATTGCAAAAGTGCCCGAGGTAGAAAAAATATAATTGTCACGCTGAAGAAATTTGTTGAAGAAATAAATCTGTTTGTAAGTTAAGAAAAGTCAAAAATTCTAGTTTTCAACAAAGCACACAACAGTAAAAAGGAGGTATGGAAGTGGATTAAGGGAGAGCTGGAAGGAACAAAATAATTAAAATATCGAGGCTCTAATTCTAATAGTGACGGTAGCTTCAGAGATCATATAAACGAATTAAAACGGGAAGGTATAGTAGCTGCAAAGAAAACGTGGAATTTGGGGGAAGAGAATGTAAGGAAGATTTTATGATGAGAAGGATGTTGTTTGAGTATCTGATGAAAAGTGCAATGTGTTACGGAGCTGAAACTTTCGGTTCGGAGGGGGCAAAAGAGCTTGATAAGATACAAATAAAATTTTTTAGATGGATATTAAATTTAGATTTTTGTACTCCAAGTTACCTAATTAAACGGAAATTAAATCTTAACTCACTAAATTTACACTGGAGTATATGAGCCATACAATTCGAGGAAATAATACATAGACAAGGGGATGACACACTCACAAAATTGGGCCTGATAGAATCATATAAAGCTGGGGCGAACTTAAGGATTAGTCTGGATAGAATAGTTTATGAACAGTCTGGGTTTTTGTAGCGTTAAATCAGAAAGATTGAGGGGGGACTCAAATATTATTGATATACTTACACAGAGACAGAAAGACGTTAAAATGCAAGAAATAGATAGTAAGATAAGAGTCTCGAGGTATAATAAAAGATATGAGTACGAGGGAAAGATTGAGCTGCTACAGTATCCATAAATATACCAAAAAGAGAAAAGTATTATCGTAATAGCAAGGGCAAGGTGTGGAAATTTAGAGGCTGCGAATAGGTACTAGTTAAAGGAGGAAAATAAACTTTGCATGTTTTGTAACCAAGGCGAGGTAAATTTTGAGCATATACTAGATAACTGCGAAGCGATTGACTTTAGTAATGTTTCGAAACATATGTATGTCAGTAATAAAATTAGCTGGTTCTTAAAAGAAAATGTAAGCAAAAAAGCATATAAGATTTTGAAAAACACAGACAATAAGATCGAAATGGAGAAGAAAAAATCACTATGACTAGATAATCTAATAAAACAACGTAATAATGAGGATGTATCGCATGCAAGCTTTGGCCCACAGACAAGCTGGGGGTCTTAGTCAAGATGGCGTCTTTGCAGATGCAAAGTATACATAAATACATGTATGCATACATAGGAAACATACAGTTTGTTTGCATATCAAGCATATATATGTATACTTTGTTAATGCAAAGACGCCATCTTGACTGAGACCCCCAGCGCCTCTGTGGGCCAAAGCTTGTCTGTCATACATCCTCATTGCATAAGCTAAAGTGTACAGGGCTAAGGTTATAATAAAAGAATTTTACATCAGAATCCAATAAGTAGTAAGCTTGTTAAGTATAGAATAAAAGTATTACGTATACGCAAGATTACAAGGTGTTATGAATGCAAATATATGAAGTTTTGCATTAGTAGCAAGTTCATGGTTGTATTCATAATGTATAAATTTATAACATGTATACGAAAGTCCGTTTTTTGGCCCTAATGGCTAAAAACTAATAAATATATACTATACTATAAACTGATCGATGCACAGAATAATAGCAAAACCTTTTGAAAAGTTGCGAATTCGCTTTAAAATTTATGTAAACACCTTTCTTCTTACTCCACAAACATAAATATTAAATCTCTAGCTTTAAACGTAATTATAGTCGGAAAATTGTCCACGTAAAAACAGTTATTCTAATGTACGTTTTTGTTAGTTATAAAAATTTCACAATTACGATAATTAAAGAGTTTTATGGTTAAATTAGTAGTTTACTTCACAAATGTGCATCTCTCCAGGTTGCTTCGCAAGCGCCCTCGGGCCCAGCGACCGCCCTGGCCGGATGCACATCCGTGGAAAATGCTATTTCTCCAACCGAGGGTGTATTTTTCCTACCTCGGGTCTTTTTGGAACCCTGGTACACCCTCAGTAGAAAAAAAAGGATTCATAACTTGATCGTAAAAGCTTTTTTACGAACCTCGTTACGTCCTTTGCCTACGGCTTGTGCCGCAAACATTTCGGTTCGCAAATTAAAGCTTTTCCAATCTCGTACGAAAACTACTATATTCATAAACCTTAAATTAACTGTATGAACATAAAATTAACGAAGGTTATCACATGGTACATGTTAATGATGCAGTTGATTAATATAAGATAGTAAAATATTCATAAAGATATTTAAAGCAGTATTTTTTGGAAAAATGTTATGACTGCTAAAAAATTGTTTCAGGTGTGCGAAATAGGTTGTACTGCACTTATTTCCCACACACTGGGTAGAAACAATCGTTACCGCACACATTTTTCACATAATTTGCGGTAAAATCTATGCTGCACACCTGTTCCGCACAATGTGTAAAAATAGTAGTTATCGTCAATAATATGCATCTCTCCATATTATGTACTTATTAAGTACTTCGCAAAAGCCCTTGAACCCAGTGATCGTCCTAGTCAGATGCTCATTAGTGTCAGATGCTTTTTTTTCTACTGAGGGCGCAGCAAGTACTCGAAAACGCCCGAGGCAGGAAAAAAAATTCAGAAAAACGTTGTTTGCAACTCTGTCACAACTGCAACCTTCTGGCGTGTCAGTTGTAATTTGCTCCTATGTTACGAAATGTACTATGACATACCACTTTTTCATAACAAGCATTTTTTAAGTTAATCTGGGCTTGGAAACGCAAAATCAATCAATAATGCATACATAAAATAATCTATGATGACTCTAGTTTGTAGTCAACATAACTGGTTTCTTAGCAACGGCTATGGCGAAATATTTATGTATATGCTAAAAATTAGCTAATAGTAAGCAAACAAATCCTGTTTATTTCGTTCAAATATATGATGTAATGTACTGTACAGTAAAGAGCTACACTGACTTTAGTCTTAAGTTAGCAGGACCATTTATTCTCAGAAATAGCCATGGCAAAAAAGTTTTATCGTGCCATGAATCAGCAAATATTTAGCAAAAAAATTTCCCACAAGTTTTGTTTGCATACAAGCAAGAGCTCAAGAGATTTAGCGATGGCAGCGCTGGCTTTAGTTTTTCGTTAGCATAATTCGTTAGCAAATAAACTGCAAATAAATTCGCAAAAAAATACCCTGCAAGATTTGTTTGGATAAAAGCAAGCGCCTTAAAGATATAGCCATGGCTGCGCTGGCTTTAGTCTCGAGTCAGCACAAATATATTGTTTCTCGGAAATTGCTGAAGTAAAAGGATCAATTCTTTGGCAACAAATTAGCAAATAATTAGAAACAAAAATGGTACAAGTAACATCGTAGCCCCCTATTATTTCAAGCTAATTTGTTGTGAATTTATAGTGAAAGAAATGATTTTTCTGCGCCTACTGATCTAGATGATGTCGATGACCCCGTTGCGCGTTGGCGTGATATTACGCTAGCTAATCAAATATGCGTATAGACCGATCCCGGGCGTGAAAAATTTTATTTGCACGGTATTTTGTAGCCGATTTGTATGAAATTTATCGTAAAATAATTAATTTTATGGTGCCTATAAGTTGTGAACGATTTGAAAATTAGTTACTTGGGATAACGTTAGCACATCAAACAGCAATGTTCCTTAAAAATTTAAAACGTTAAATTTTTTAACTTTCATATCATCTGAGAAACAGTACTTTTTAAGCCAATTTTACGGTATTTCAGATCTTAATTTTTATGAGATGTTAGGAAACATTTATGAGTTGTCTTATTTTTTTGTCTGTTTATTTATTTCAGACAAATATTTACTAAGCTTTTGGTTATTGGGCAGTATACAGCCAAAACGTACGGCTGTGGCAATTTTGTAAGTTCTATTGAGGTTGTGTATTTTCACAAGATATTCTACGTAATAAGTTGTTTTTTTGTTAGTTAATCATCAAAATTAAAACGTTTGTATTTTGTTATTTTGAACTGGGTGATGAATTCCGCAAGGTAGTGGCATAGTAAGTTATAATCAGTTAGTAACGAATAACATACGTTAATATCTTAAAGTTTTATTTATGTGTACATTTAATCACATCGGAATATACGGAATTTATCATTATATGCTTTTAAAAACACATTAGTATTGGGTAAATTGCGTGTGTCTGCTCTGCAGCGTCATACATTGTTATTTCTTTTGAATTTAATAGTACTTGCTTCTAGAATATATTTGAGTCCTGGTAGATTTTTTTGCAGTACCAATTGAGTATTATGCAATATAAAATCGTAAAAAACGCATATCCTAGCTTGTAGAATATTATATTCCTAAACTAAGGGCTTTCCGACAATTTCACGAGATATCTTTTATTGTAAAAAAGTGACAAAAATTATAAGAAGAATTTGTTTACTACAAAAGACCGAGTTTCCAAGTTTTCTAATAAAAATTTTGATTAACAATTTATTAGATGCACACATACCTAATTGTTGATAAATCGACAAGCTACCCCTAAAAAATAGCAGGTCGAGGACGAATAGAAGCCGAGATATTACACAATTTCCCGTCGCTTTGAATTAAGAAAGGCTGATTACTCCTGTGTAGAACATATTTTCAATATTTTATTATAAATGTTTATTAAAAGTTACGAAAAGTATCACTTAACCTGACAATAATATAGCTAGTGCTAAATATCATGCAATTTGATTCATAAAAATTTGTTGTTAAATTTTTCTGATCCTGAAGCTTGAACAAAAATCCCAATCAATCACTTTCACCTTTTCATTTGCATCTGATTTTTAATTTTTTAGGTTGATGCTCTTCCTTGAAAGAATTTATTGGGAGCTATAACGGAAACAATTGCAATAACTTTTATAGGTTTCCCAGAAAATACAGTTATTTGTAAAATTGAAAATAAGATGTAAATGGAAAAGATTAAAGTAATTCATCGAATCTTTTTTTCAAGCTTCATTATCTGAAAAATTTAACAACGAAATTTTATGAAATAAGTCACATGATATTTAGAACTAGCTTTATTAATATCAGGTTAAGTAACACTTCTCATAACTTTTATAATAAACATTTATAATAAAATACTCAAAATATGTGCTGTATATAGGTGATGAGCCACCTTAAAAGGATTAATAAAGCTAAAAATTGTTTTTATTGCAAAATGGCAAATTATTATCGAGAAATAATTTTATAACCAAACGATAAAATGTATAATAATGAAAGCATTTAAAATCTGGGCTGCCAATGCAAGGTCAATAAATAATTTCTGACAACGTCTTAAACATGGCAAACTGTTCTAGTTGCAACTTAAATGGTTCAAAAACCATCCGGTGGATCTTTTTCTGTTTCGAACGACTATTTCTATTTGACTTATATCGTACTTGTGTGGCTTATAAACATTTTAGTACTGTTGCAATATTAACATATTACATTCAGGGGGACAATAAAGAATGTCTTAAATACAGGCATCTACAAGCACGAGATCTAAGACTTTATTTGTTTCCATCTGTGGGTTATATACGATTTTTCACCAATCCTTTTTACCAAATTTTTTAAATCTCAATTAATCCTTAAAAAAGAGAAACTTTGGCAAGTCCGAATTGCTTTTTTGTAAAAACCACTATCATATACTTATCGTCTTAATCACTATTCCATGCCTTGATAACCTTTAATACATTTATTGCGTATTTCTTTACTTATGACACTTGTGTGTGCATGCATGCTAATCTCTCTCTCTCTCTGTCTCTCTTACTCTTCTCGTTTTGGTGCCAGTGTCATAGTCGCTATCTCTACATAGCGCCCAACTGTTCCGACGCTGTCTCCGACCTCTCACTCACTGTTACGGGCTTTTATAAGGAAAGAAAAAGAGGGACGGACGGACCAATGGTATTTTTGTCTCGCTCTAACCGTGAACTTAAAACTTTTTTAAACCAAAATCCTAGTTAAAATCGACACGTCGAGTTCACATATTGCTTCTTGGTGAAAAACCAAATACTTTTTTGTGGACTTTCTGTCATATCAAACAGTAGGTTATAACTAGATAATAAACTAAATATTAACTGTTCATTTGCGTTTAGGAATGAATGAACATGCAATAATTAAATTGCTATAAGCCAAAAAAAATGTTTTAGCGTCGCAGTTGCCGCTATCACTAGTATTGCGATTGCGAGTCGAAGCTTATTTTTTCCTGAACAGCCGAGCACTGAATGGTTGGTTTTTTTTTTTTAATACAGAATTGCTACTCAACTGGTTTCTTTATCCATACAGTGTCTAATTTCTCAAGTGTACAATCCTTTAAAATTACGGAATTATTAACGTATATAATTTCTAATATAAAATCAGTGATAGTATACTATAGACCGTGCTGTAGAGAGTACGTGCGCAACATACAGTTACACTCATGTTTTGTACAAAACTAGAGAGCTAGCTGAGATTTCGTAGTCTCTGTAGTCCAGTTATATCCATCAAAGGTTTTTTTATATAGTCAGCATCATCAGTGAGCAGGAATTTGTAGTTTGTGAATGAAAAAGCCTTGCAAGGTATTGTGTGTGGTAAAAATTTTTGTATAGTCGCAAGTCGATTATTCTTTCAAATAAAACGATTCCTTGCAATAAGTCAATCCTCAAATTTTATAGTTCTAAATGCGCTGATTGCCAAAAAGTGACTTGCATTCAACTAACTTGGAAACTTCCTTTAATATTGCAAGGGAATCATTGTGTCCATTGAATGGTGATGATGCCTTAAAGATAATATTTTAAGCCTGAAATAGTCAGAACCATTTTCCAATCTGTTCGCATCAAGTCACTTAAGCCTATCGTTACATTCCTCGCAATCTATAGCCTATACATAATCACATCTTTTACTACAAATTTACCGTAAACTTTTTACAAGTTTACTACAAATCAGCTATAAAAAAGGTTTGGGCATAATTATTTTCTAGAATGATTCTCCATAAAAATTTTTTTTTTTAGAAAGCAGTGAAGTCCTCTTTTAACATGCTACAGTAAATAAGATATTAAAGTTCGAAATAAGGAGACTTTTCTTAGTTGAAAAGTAACTAAGAATATTTACTTATGCAATATTACAAAATTTTGTAAAACGATGTACAAAAAACTTTTGAAAAATAAGTATCTTTTTATTTTGTTTAATTTTGATTTTTTATAACTTGTTTTACTTTTTAAATGATTTCATATAGAATTACCAAAGAAAATTATTAAAAATATTTAACGAGTGATAAGTTAGGTGTAATCGTACGTACGAAAATCAGTTTCTGAACTAAACATTTGAAAGTAATTGGTTATTATAGCATACAATCGCAAATTGTTATTTATTGATTACAAGCAAGGTAAAATAAACAAATTTAAAAAAAAATAATTAAAATATATTGGTATAGATCCACAACAATATTATATCTTGCGAATAATAACAATTTTTTTCTATGTACTTGTATACATAATACATCAAAACAATGATATAATAAAATATTGAGGATTAACGTACCAAACTTTCAAGAGCACTAAAATTATCACATGCTTTTTACTACTATAATTTGAAATACATATTTCTTAATAATTTACTATTTTTATGTGATTCTAATATTCAAATTATTTATTAAAATTTTGTTTAGTTTGGCAAAATTTTAAGTGTCAAAATTTCGATCAAATACTGTAAGTCTTACATGCTTTCACTCATGTTTAGCACAATATTCTTTCTGAAGTGACTAAAAAAAATTTTTTAATTATTTATTTCATATTGCTTTAAAAAATCGAAAAATAAATCCTCATAAAAAAAAGTAAACAATTGAACTCACAATATGATCTATGTTTTAACTCGCTTAATACAATCATTGATTATAAAATTGATACACATCTTATATTTTGACGTTATCATTAAAAAAGTGTTATTGTTACACTATTGTCTTTATATTATACGTAATCACAGAGTTTTACATCTCTGATTGATTTTACAACCAACCTTTTGTTTCATTTCGTTGATCTATAAATTTCATTTATTTTTTGTTTTTACTAATTCAATCTTACAAGGTTTGAAAATGTTTCGTAATATTTTATAGCTTAAAATGTAAAGTAACAAAACATACTCCAACATATTACAAATTTAAGAAATATAGTAAAATACATAAGAATAAAAAAAAAATAAAGTGTAAAATTGAATCAGAAGTTATAATTAAAGCAACAATTCAAAATTTACTTCTTAACACTACATTTTTCATCAAGATGCGACTTGAATGTAATTTTTGTACAAATTAATCATGATAAAGATGCTAAAATAGAAAATATAGTTTGGTAAGAGATGTTTAATTATAACAAATAAAAATGAAGCGAAAAAATTATATTACTTCATATAAGTAGCTTTTATTCAAAATAATCATATTCCTTACGTTATCAAAAAAAAAAAAAATGTAGAACTTGTGAAAATTAAAAAAAAATCTATTTGATTACATAATAAAACATGTAATTATAATTATTTTTAGTGTAAACAATTATTTTTTCGTGCACTAAAACAAAACTAAATTTTATTTCATGTACATACATAAGGGATTCCTTCTTCTCGTTGTGAGGCGTAAACAACCCTTAAATGCAGCCTAGTTACGGTCTTTTAAGAATATCATTCTACTTCAAGCAAGTAGATCCTTACATTCCTCTGAAAATCATAGTAACATACGTTTTTTGAGTCGCTGAGTATATATCTAACATTAAAATTTCGAAATTTAAAATGGCTAATCCAATATGGCGGTAAAAAATAAAAAAAAATGTTTCATCATGCATAAAATTCTGAATTTTGAAGTTTTAAGGTTGCTATAGCACGAATCCAATGTTATAATTTTTAAATTTAAAATGTTGGGTCCAATATTGCGGCCGGAAAATCGAAAATTTTCCACACATACACAAATATCTATAAATAGAGATTTTAGAGGTCGTTTAGCACGAGTCTAACATCAGAAATTCGAAATTAAAAGTAGCGGATTCAGTATAGCGATCCAGAATATCATATATAATTCAATTATACCATAGGGAAGTTATAGGTCGCTAATAATAAATCTTATGTTAAATTTATGAAATTTTAAATATAGAATTGGATAAGTTGTTTAACAAACTCGTAAGCAGCATTTTTCTCTTAAACTATAATTTGTTAAAGGTTTTATGGTAGCTAAATATAAATTTTATTCGAGATCTGTATATCTACGCATATTTAAGTAACAAAATCTAAAACGATTAATTGCATTGCAGTTTATATGAAAATAATATCCCAAGCAATTAAGCAAATAATAATCCACATACATCATACTATGCAGAAAATAATATTCTGTTAAACTCTTGATAATCCGAAGTAATTGAGAACTTTTGGTATTACTAATTTATAAAAAGAAGTACTGTACTGGTAAAACAATAATTATTGTCAGAAAAAATCAATGATTCTAAAAGTAATTAGATACTACTTCAATTCATTTTTTGTTTCTCAAAATTACCGCATAAAAATATTATATCACGATCAATAGTATGTTATCAAAGTATGAGTGATTAACCAATTTTTAGTTTAATACCTGACCCAGACCTTAGCACGAAATTTAATCATACGATTATCAAACTTGAAATAATTAAAACGTAATGACCAGGCTTTTGGATAATCCAATGATAGTTCACTGCATTTATTGAAGAATTCCTGGTTTTAAACATTTAAGTTTGTGCACCACAAAATCGTCACGTTGGAACAGTCTGGAATAACAGTGAGTAATAAAGAAGATTATAAAAAAGTAATAGAATAGCTAATTAGAAAAGTTTAAGATGATATGGACAAAACAATAGAAAAGGTGGAAGAAAAAGCCTTGCTGCAAATGAAAAAGCTGAAGGAGGAGCTGATCAAAATGATAACAGAGGAGCGATACAACTACGAGCGCAGACTCAACGATGCAAGAGAAGAAGTAAAAATATAATTTACAAAGAGAATGAACAAAATTGAATGTCAGATCTGGAGACAGGTATCGCCCAAGAAAAAAGAAAGAAAAAGAAAAAACAACGTGGTAATCAAAGGTGAATATTTTTGTGAAAAAAAAGTGGAAAAGATGTTGAAGGCTTTTTAAAGAAAAAACTTGAATTTTAAGATGGCGATAGCATAAGTTATAGGCAGAAAAGAAACGGAAGGTGGCAAGGTGGTGCTAGTAAGTTTACAAGAGGAGAATAAAAAAACGATAATGAGCAGGAAGAAGTTATTCAAGAGTGGAGTGCTCATAGAGAACGATATGACCTGGTAAGAGAGAGCAATCCAAACAAGAGCAGTCCAATAGGCCAAGGTAATACGTGAAAAAAGACAAAGTTGAATATAAAAGGGTGTATGTACATAACCATTTCTGGAAGTGGGGTTTTATGGTAAATGATTTTTTTCCCGAGTGCCATAGAACTAGGATGAATTTGGACGCCTTGCGTCTATTTTAGATGATACCGATGAGGAGGAAAAGTGACAGCGAGATGTAACCTAAAATAGGTAAAGAAAAATCCAAGTGTTTAGGTAATAGTGAATTAAAGAGAAAAATCCATATAAGCAAAACAAACGCGTGCATTAAGTGTAGAATAAAAATAATTGAATTAATTTTTGCAAAGTTGGTAATTGCTTGGTTTGAGAAGTAAATGCGCTGAGTGTTATAATTTTATTGTGAAGAAGTATTATTGGTGAGTGTAAAGGTTTGATTGTCATGTTGTATCTTACTGTGTATGGAAGTATAGTTTAAAAGATGTAATTCAATGTATGATCCGTATGTGTTGTATTATGTACTGTACTATATAAAATTGTGAAATGTAATGTAAGAATTGTAAGGACGGAACTCCATGTAAAAACCCCAATGTAGTGATACAGTAATTAAATACTAATAAATAACATTTAAGTTTTTATTTATTATCGTTAATTTTAAACTAACGCACGATACAGAAGAAGAAAAAAACAATACCATACATATGGATATAGATTTTTATTGACTTAGGGTTGCAGTCGTTAAGATTGCATCAAGCCTATACTCAAATGAATGCCCTTACTTAGTTTTTAGATCGATTCATAGATAATGCTATTTTTATTACATAATTTTCTTGATCTATATAATAAAAAAATAACGTCTTTGATAAATTTTCAATAGTTTTGTGCAATCATAGTGTATTAATAAATTTCTCCTAGTATTTGATGTATTTATTGCGCTTCTACACACACACACACATACACACGCACACACGCACACACACTCACAGACATATCTTACTATATTCTATAGTGATTTTGGTGGGTCTGGCGGTAAGACCCCCACACAGACACCCTCCTATGACCCCCACAATTCAAGGTAATATTCGTTCGTTTTCTCTGTGAATTTGACCTTGACTAATTGTTATTTTTCTCTCCAACCCACCCCTTATAGCCCCCTTCACCATTTTTAGGTCCCCTTACACGCCCCCCCCCCCACCATTGCCGCCCCACTGACCCCCCCACAAAATAAGGTAAAATTCATTATATTTCTCCGTTATTTTAATTCGGTACAATTTTGAATCCTCCCCCACCTTCCCCTACAACCTACAATTTTCAAGAAAACCCCCCACAGAATACGGTACAATTCGTTATATTTTTCCGTCATTACAATTGATTCAAAATTTTTAATTCCTCCCACTCCCCTTATCGCCTACTTCTTACAGCACCTTCTACTATTGAACCATCCCTTACGTCCCCTTAAGTACATTTCTCCGCTATTTAAGTGTCATTGCAGTTTATTATGTTTAAAAATAAGGTAAAAATTATTATGTTTTTCCTTTGTATGAGTTAGGTTTAAGTTTTAAATAACTCTTCTCAGCATATAGTATTTATACGAACACCTTCTCACCCTCTCGTTTTACTGCAGGGACACATCATTATATGTTTAATTCTGCGAAGCCATTGCTAAATATTTTTCATCTCCGTTTATACGTCTCATCAATTTGAAAATAAAACTTTCTCTCATCTTAATTCCCTTTTCACCACCTATTTTTTTCCACCTATGTAGTATTGCTAACGGTGCGCTGTTTCTTTTTTATTAGATAATTTATCATGTCAGGTGACTTCGATTCGGGTTATTGTAATATGTTTACATTTCAAAATAGTAACATTCAACAAATATTTAAATATTTTTCACTAACTGCGAATAAAAAAAAATCACATATAAATCTGATGAATTTTATTCAGTCTTTCAAAGTAATAAATATTAAACACTTTCTAATTGTAAGATAAATATGATAAATAATGATGAATTTTTTGTAGAACAGCTTTGTTGTAGTGAACGGATTTTAAATGTAAATTTGGTTGTGCCATGTTTTAGAAAGATAAAAGTAAACAGTCTACTTGTTGTCACAATAATAAAATATGTTTGAGTCCTTTGAGTAAATATGACAAAATTTGTACAGATCTTTTGTTGAATGATGAACATTTTAGAACTTTTATGATGTATTACAGGAACATGTTTGGTTTTGCATCCTTTATAGGTAATGTAATTGACCTGTTAGAAATCGACCTTTTTCTTTCCTGCGTGCGTAGCCTGTACTAATCTGATAGAAGATGCTAGCTCCGGCGCCGGCCAATAGCATCGCCTTCCTCTTGTTCCAGCAGCATACCGCTCGCGGCGAGAGGCAGTCGCTCAAATCGCTCCGATCGTTCGCTACACCATGTAGCCTATAACTTTTCTTCTCACGTATGTTGAAAGGACATGACATTTACGTACCTTGATATAATTCAATTTAACACTTTTCTTTGTTTCGCATAGATGCGTAATATCGTATTCGCCTTAATTTTGTATTAAATAAATTACGTCTTGTTTGTTAAAAGTGCTGTGTTATGCGTGCTTAATGGTGCTCGTCACCGTCTACCTATGCCATGTTCACTGATCCTTATATTCCTTATCCTCCATCCGTATCCGGCTACGAACATCATTTTATTATACAGTCCGCCCATATGATCTCAAACATGTCCTTCGAGCCGGATACCTGGGGGAAAGGAATACTGGCATAGGTGTTGGCCGCGTGGCGGCCAAAGAATCGGCCATTTTGGCTTTATTCATTTTCTTCGAGAGTGACTCAGCAATCGAACAGACGCACGCACATACATAAGTATAACAATACATAGCGCTCGGCTCGCTCTTCAGCCTACATCATCAGATTCGGCCGCTTTATGCTCTCTCTTTTTTGACACTATACGTCAGCGCGCGGCTCGTGGTGAAAGCCTGGCCCTTGCGCCATATACTTGTGTTTTTACACACAAGTCGCTCCGCTGCGGGCAGACGGCCATTGTTGCGACAAGCGGTTTCTTCCTGCCTTGACGTGGCGTACCGTCGCACAGTGGGCCAAAACACCAAAAAAAGGGTCAAAATTCCCGGTTTAACTCAATTTTGCTCCAAAAAAATATTTTTTGGTACGGTTTTACTCGTTATGACCTCTAGTTTCAGAATCCGTTTCCCTCGCATGTCTACCTCATCTCG
>JAPYYV010002894.1:0-19586 GCA_030522625.1 Copidosoma aretas
GCACGCTCGACTGTCTGCACTATAATTTGATGATTTATATATATATTCATTAATAAAGCAACCAGACAATCCCCAAGAATCCAGCACGCCCGACTGTCTGCACTCTAGTTTAACAATTTATTTATCTGTTTTATAATATCGCAAGCAGACAATCCCGAAGAACCCAGCACGCCCGACTGTCTGCACTATTATTTGATGATTTATTTATCTATTTAATCTTAAAGCAAGCCAACAATCCCGAAAAACCTAGCACGCCCGACTGTCTGCACTCTAGCTTAACGATTTATTTATCTGTTTAATAATAACGCAAGCAGACAATCCCCAAGAACCCAGCACGCCCGACTGTCTGCACTCTAGTTTAATGATTTATTTATCTACTTAATAATAACGCAAGAAACAATCCCTTAGAACTTAGCATGCCCGGCTGTCTGCACTCTAGTTGAATAATCTATTTATCTATTTAATAGAAACGCAAGCAGACAATTCCCTAGAACCCAGCACGCTCGACTGTCTGCACTATAATTTGATGATTTATTTATCTATTTAATAATGACGCAAGCAAACAATCCCAAAAAACCTAGAACGCCCGACTGTCTGCACTCTAGTTTAACGATGTATTTATCTGTTCAATAATAACGCAAGCAGACAATCCCCAAGAACCCAGCACATCCGAGTTTCTGCACTTTTTTTTTTTTACATTTTACACCATGATATGCAATATTTTATACAGCTCGATACTTTTGAGTGTACAAATTACCTTTATACAATGTAGATTCTTAAAAATAAAGTACCCAGTTTGGAACCCCCAAAATGATACGGTCATACACTATGGAACCTCCTTAAGCAACGAGATCATGTAAATTGACATAATCAGATGTTCCACGTATTTATTGGCCTGCAGCCTTTTAATTGTTTAGGTCTTATTAAAAAAGGAATTTTCTAAATTAACACTTTATGAAGAGTAATTTTTAATGTTGACATTTTGTAATTCCTAATTCTTAAAGAAAAATAATATTTCTATAACATAGTATAAGAACCAAGCATTTGATATAAGTGTCGTTTTACTTTTGATTTTGTGAATCTATTTTAGAAATCTTGATTCTTTTATTTTTTTTTTTTATTGTTCATCATCGCCCTAAGGCTCAAAAATGGCTTTTTTAACACAAGCATAGTGTATTCAAGCCATTGGGATAGAAAGAAGGATGGAAGGGGGTAGGGAGACTTCGGTGCATTGCCTGAGTCCTGACCGAGTGTCTACGTATAAACACTAGGACTAACTCCTGCACACCTCCCGCTCACGTTGTCCGTAACGTAAGAGAAACAGTCAATCGAACTCCCGAAAAAAGCAAGCGGAGCGAGCCCTAGGCAAACGACGAGACTCGAACCGAGTCCCACCCATTACATACCCGTACACTATACTTGATTCCGGAGATCGACGAAACTGCAACTTTACCGCTGCGCCATCGCGCCGTGTCGAAATTTAGATTCTATAACCTACATTTTATATGCAAAAGTACGCAATAGAATCGAGGTTTTAAAATATACGTTTAACAATAAATAAAGCAAAAGCAAGCTGTTAAAACAGTTTTTATTCACTGAGAATCAATTGCAATGAAGAATCGAGAGACAAATAGTTGGAGCAGTTGTACCTTGTATGGACGTAAATTATTCTACTTCTGTCAAATCTTCTCTGGCCAAGTGGATACGATGCTTGACTCCGAACTGTTTAGGACCAGGTTCAATTCCCGATATCCGCAATACTTTTTTTTTTAAATTTTTAATTATACAGTGTTTATTCCTATTTGAAAATTTATTTATAAATTTTTTGCGCACTAATAAATGTTTTATTGCTGCCAAAATGTATAATGCTAGAACTCGTGTTTAACAAGTAATTTCAGCCAGTTGAACACGATCCTAACACATGTTTTTTGACACCTAGGTGGACATTTTCATCTCAAAACAAAACAGATAATAAGCATGATTGAGTGAATCCCACTTCACAAACATGCGGTAGTAACCTGTCAAGGCTGGATTCTGAAATGCACGAGATATTGCACTCGAATAAATTTACCAATAATCGCGAAAAAAGCAAAAACTACCTACAAGTGTTGCGCCGTTGTTTCTTTTTTGAAGAAATCGAGCGAGCGCTTCATGTGTGCGACACCGGTGAGAATTCTCACGATAGTATCGAGTCAATTTATCCCCACTCGATTATGATACTATAATCAAAAGTATTCTAAAATCTTATTGACGGCGAGCGCGACTATGACCCCGTCACTAGTGAAGCGCCGCTCACAATCGTCTTAAGTGGCATCACACTGATACCAATAGCATTGACAGTAAAGTAATCAAGCGGTAGAATATCGCAGAACTTCTCAACAACGTTGCGACAAAAAGAAGGATTAATAAAGGTGAGGTATAACCGTTTGGTTACCTACACTTGGCCGAGATTATCAGAGAGAGTGAGACACTGATTGATTTAGTTGGTAACGGATAATCTAAGGTCATTAACTGGACCTAAGACAGCTGTAGAACGTCGTCAACTTTCATCTCTGCACGATGATAACGATGCTGAAAATTTACAGAGACTTAATCACACCATTCGTGAACGCATGTGGTGATATTTTTTGCACAAAAGCACAAAATGCTACATCGATGTCCTACAAAATACTATACAAGCCTACAATAACGCGCGACGAAAATGAGGCCACGCGATGTCAATTTGTACAACTAACTTAAATCTAGGAAAAAATTGGAAAACCGCGCAGCCTATCAGCAGCACCAACGGGGGTGGTCGAAAAACTATCAGCGACCATCGAGTTTAAATATAATGTGGATGAATACGTGCGCATCAGTCGTACGAAAATTACCTTTGAGAAGGGATACGAGAAAAACTTCAGTGAAGAAATATTTTCAGTTAAGCGAATTTGTCACTGGCAAAATTTACTACCATACATCTTACATGAGTTTAATGGTGAAATTATTCACGGGTCTTTCTATCCAGAATAGATAGTTTTGGTTGGCAAGGAGAGTCTAGCCAATGATCAGAATTTTAAAGTGAACAGTGTTATTCGTTTAAAGGGTCGTGGTAAAAAATTCAAGTGCTTCTCAAGTGGCTAAGCAATAAGGATAAGTTTGATTCTTGGATTGGGGCGAACGCACTTACATAACAGTCCGTATCAACACGATGGAAAATTATACCGATGAATATTATTTAGCATTGCCTAGCAACAGCAGCACGTTATACTTTTCCAAAAGTACCACATCTTGTTTCACAACGCAACTCTTGCGAGAGATAATATTGAACGTGGATTAGAGTGTTGGACTAGGCGAAATTCATGTAACATGCACGATTGTACATATAAGCAAGGATATTGCCAAATTCATATTCAAACTGGATAATAATAATTATAATGATGATGATGATGATGACGATGATGATGATGATGATGATGATAATGATGATGATGATGATGATATTGAAGAAAAGAGAAAAATGTATTTTGACTCGCATGGATCGTTGAATGGTTTTTATGATAAAGTAGATCAGTTAGCAGGTGGAATAAGCAAGGCAAAGATGATCGAATATCATTTTCTACTTAAACCTGTCTCCTATCGTAATGGCTACTACCGAATTCGTCAAGTATGCAAATGCACCATGATACATAGCCTCGCGTTGAGCCAAAAAATACGCAGAATTCTCGGTTTTGAATCTATAAAGATTATAAATAAGAGGATATTCAGAAGCCCTAGTGCAAAAAGCTTTAGCGTTACTATCGTCAAAACGGCCACTCGACCAACATTGCTATGTCGAGCTATACCAGATCAGTTATACGTTTACACAGAAGAATGCGAACCATACACAGTCGGTGATTCTCAATTAATCCTCCTGCGTATCGTGTTACTAAATACAAAGCAATACGAATTCGGCACTAAAGTTGCAAAAAACCTTGCGCCGATACATTGTATTTCGCTATTGCATTATAGATTTAGATGTATAATTATCGATATAAAAGCCAGAATGGAAAACGCATACCATTTGAATACGGGACGTTAACCATGACGCTTAACTTCAGACAGAATCGATGATAGCCAATAAATTGAAAATATCTCATTACATTACGTATTACAACGAGCAGACAGGTAGAGAAGTTGGAGGTGCCGGTGTCAAAAACTTTTACGTAGGATCAGCATATCAACGTGGTAGAGGTATTGGCACTTTTCCTACTGGATGAGCCCGTAGAATTTGACCATATTTTAAGAGCGGGTTGTAAGCAGTGAGCAACGAGGCTGCTTTTAATGTTCTAAATGTTTAGGGGCGTGAGTGACAAAGGAGTAAATTTCAACAAGACACTTAAGCAACGCGTTTGAGATTCAGGAAAAAATATTTTAAAAAACCTTTTACTAAAATCTCAAATATTATGAGGGGTCAGGTTATGAATCAAGATCTAAGCGGCGTAGGTTGCAGTCAACAAACAGGCACGCATCTACTTGCACTAGTAAATCTAGGACGACGTCCCGGCTTCCGCGTCGGTCTCGTCCAAACCACCCTAACAGTCGTGGTGGTAAAATGATTTTAAAAAACCGTTAAACAGCAGCAATACTCAAGAAAAAAAATAGACAAAGTGTCGATCGAAACAAAAAGCACATAAATAAGAAAAAAAATAGAATGAGAATCCGATTCGTGCGCAGTAACGATGCCCTGTGGTAAATGGATGTATCCGATAGTGAGTGTAACCAACGAGATTAATGCGACCAAAAGAAAAACTAAACGTATTTTTAATGGTATTTATTGAACTTTTTGGGAGAAAACAGAGCACGACTCAACAGCTCGCGACTTAGCGAAAAACTGACGTTTGCTTCTTTGTTATTTTCGTTGCTAAGGGATGCAATCACGATTTTCATTTAGAGGACAGTTGCAAATGATTACAAGCACTTCTTGCTTTCCATCTGCAAAAGAGGAGAAACCTTCTTCCCCGTCCCCTCTCTTCGCTCTGTAAGTTCACAGCAGATGCACGTCTACAATGATCCATGGCCTTGGAACGACACCTTTCTTATCGGTCGCCAAGCTCACTAAACGACACGAGAACGCTTTGTATGTTGTGCTCGAGCGCTCGTAACGTATACCAGATCTTATTTTCGGACAAGGAAGCGAGCGTTTACAAATAATTTATCCGGAACATTCTCCCCACTGTGCACAACTATCGAGCTTGATCTACTGTAAACTTCACCAGTTTTCGGGTCGCTCTTAAAAATTTTCCGGTGGATGTACGAACTTAGGCTACTCGAACAAGTCCATCAGAGTCAGATATTACGCAACTAATTACACCTTTTCTCCATTAGTTCCCTTCTAAATTATTGACGAGGATTAGAACAATATCCCCTTTCTTCAAGGGATCGTCGTTTGTTAACCACTTCTTACGAGAAACTAGTGTCGGCAAGTACTCGCGTAACAACCTGCGCCAAAAATTATCCGCAAAATGTTGCGCAACTCACTAATGTTTATGTGTACACGGAACTCGCTTTTCAACTCGACCGAATCAGACATTATTTGATGATTCATCAATCAAGAAGCTATTGGGTGTTACTGCCTCTTAAGAGTTTGGATCTACAGAGACGTAAACAAGAGGGCAAGAGATTAAACAACGTTCGATCTCGGTCATCGCAGTGAGGAGAATTTTGTCTTTCATAGTTTGATCCTTGAACACTACATTTAACGCTGATTTGACTAAGCTAACTAGTCATTCCCATGCACCACCCATGTGTGAAGTAGCCGGAGGGTTAAAACGCCATTCAATCTCCCGGTGTTATGCAAATTCAGACAACCTATCAAATTTTAATTCTTTCATTGATTCTCTCAATTTGCTACACATGCGTCGAAAATTCGTTGAGTTATCGCAACAAATCATTGAAGAATTACCTCTACGTGATATCAAACGTTTTAATGCCATAATTTCCGAATCTGTACTCAAACTGTGGGCTATTTCGATATGAAGTGCTCGAGTAGTCATACACGTGAAAAACACCCTGAACCATTTTTTGTGTCTTCTCCCTACTACTACTTCTGTCAGTCCAGAATAGTCAGGACCACAGTGCGTGAACGGACGAAGATGATAGCCTAATCACGCTAAAGATAAATCTGCCATATTCAGGATTGCTGATTTAGTTCAAAGTATTTTGCATTTAATACTCTTAAAAACCTCATCGCAAAAGCCTTGCCACAATCCAAAATTTTTGTCGAATTTCATTAATTACACTTTTGTCATTGACGTGGAAAAAATTGATGTGATAAAATGTAATTATTAAACGAGCTAAAGGCTCTTTTGCATCTAATATCAGTAATTTTTCCGAGGAAAGTATATTTTTTAAGTTTTTTTAATTTTTTAAACGACCCCAAGGATCCACAATAAGTATTCGGCTATTTATTGAAAGCTTCTCTTTATTTCTTAAAGCACGAATTTCTTGAGCAAATAATACTCTTTGGCTCACTTTTATAAGATAAAATTTAGCTCTCCTTATAAATTGTAGCTAAGTAAATTCCTTTTTTTTTTTTTTTATCTGATGAACAGCTTCAAAAAATCGTTCAGTAGACCCAAGTATTTTAATCCAGAACAGAAATCGATTTACGTCTATGAAAGCTTTTTCCTCTTTTAAATGAGTCACAGGTAATTTTACCTCACTAACACTTTCTTGATCTAGTATTTCTATATTATTATTAAAGTTTGATTTTGGCCATTGATAATCATGTTCGCAAAAAAGGGGGTCCTGAAAACCACTACCCATCTCCACTCCGAAACCTCATAATATTCTTTTATCTTGCTCAACTGATTTGCATTATAAATTTTGAAATTACGCGCTTTTTTTTTAATCCAATGAAGTAATCGATTAGAAGGAGCTACACGATTTTTTGATTGTATGAAAGAAACGCGATGGTTATTATCCGGTAATAAATATATCTTATAAGCTACTGCTGCAAAAGCTTTCAAGCTAACGTCACAAAATATATGTGGTTCAGCCGCGTTAGTTTGATAATTTTTCAGCTGATAACAGCAATCAAGAGAGGTTGTTTTAACTTTTTCTAAATCTAAAAGCCACTATATCCAAAGTAGGAAATGTTTATCGTTCAATTTATGGTCACAGTTTGTACCGCTTATTCAAATCTTTTGCATTAGTATTCGCGATCGTATGGTAAAAGGCGATAAAAAACCTAACAGATCAAAAACCGACATAACTATACATAAGAATTCGTGCGTAGTTGGTCTCTTTATTTTCTGAAATAAGACTGGTGAGATTTTTTTTTCAATTATCTTTAAAATCAATCTATCACTTGAATTTAACCAATGAAGACCTACAATTTTCTCAAATTCTTGGGCTTTTTTGGGTGTAATACATTTTTTGGCAGGTTCTTTAGTTTGAAAATCACACAAAATCAATTTGTCGCTACTTGCCCAGCTGTGCGTCTCCCATCCTGTGTGCTTGTTGATTTGGATTGCCTGGCTTACTCGATTCCTAGCCTCCTCTAACGTTACACAACTATCAAGGAAATCGTCCATATATGTGTTCTCGATAATACTATTCACCGTTTCTGCATAACGAGTTAAAAATAGACTAGCATTTTTAATCTTAATTATAAAGTACCTTACACGGGGAAGATTTCGCACCGAAAAGCATGGATGACATTCGTTATTCTTGAATCAGTTACGATATATCCCCAGCTCTACACAACGCAACGTTGTGCGTCTCGATCTTCTACGCAGATCTTAATTTTTAAAAACATGTCTTTAAGATCGGCTTTTATTGCAAAACTATATTGTCTAAAGCGCATGAGAACGCCTAATAGTGATTTAAAAAAATCTAAACCAGTAAGCAAAAGATCGTTAAAACTCGTATCTCTCGATTTTGCGGCCGCATCAAAGACTAAACGCACTCTACCGGGTTTATTTACATAAGTGAATCTGAAATGAGGTAAGTACCAAATTATTTCTGCTTTAGAATCTTTATGGACACGTTCCGGAAAATTTTTCTCGATAAGGCGCTCTATCTCGCGATAATACAAATTAGAAGCATTTTCATCTCGACATAACATATTTTCTAATAATCGTAGTCTTCGTTCCGCAACGAAACGTCCATCTGTCATTGCGTCTTTATTCTCATCTCATAACAAGCCTACTTCTCACTCTGTTTTTATATTCTTACTACAATGAAAAAAAAAATGCTTAACTGACCATGCACCAATGCTGTAACAGCAGCGCCACCACATGTAGGTTGGTGCACTGCTCCTATAACCGTAGTCTGCAGCTAATACAACTGCAGACGACCCATGCTGGTTCTGCATTGCCCGCCAGTAGCCATTGCTACTGTGTGTCTTAGGCTACAGTAATATTACTTATACAGATCTAAGATCTAACGCCATGTGCATGATGTATAATAGACGTCCATATGTATGTAACAGGGATGTGAATAATATATATGTCTTTTCATTCTTATGTATAAAAATACGTAAACTTAATAATGTTATACAATAAAATCGTGCGTAACTTTAACAAAATGCCAAATATAGTTTCAAAGTTTAAAATAGGATTGAAGACAAAAATTTTAATAGAATAATACCAATCGGTATTACTATTAATAACATTACAGTAAATAGAGTTTATAGTAATCGATGGAAATTCATGTATAATTTTTTTTATGTTTTTTATTGAATTAATCAACTACGTGTAGAAGTACAAAGAATAGATAGTATGTTCAAACAGACGCCCTTATACAATAGTACCACAAAAATTAAAAAACATAGAAATCACACTCTAATATGTATTAGTTGCACGAAAGGTTGTTTTTTTCAAACAGTATACAGTCATGCATAACCGGAATATCTTTGACGTTTTTTATTATACTTAAATATTTTTATCACTTCATAGGCAAAAAAATTTTCTCCGAAAGCTTTGTTCAATAACAATTCAAGTACTAAAAATACATTATTGTCGTAAACATAGATTTTATCAATAATCCCAAAAACAATTTGTTCGTTATCATTATATTTTACCATAAGTACCATACCTATTTTATACATTAACCCACTATGTTCTAATTGATTAACAGACAATATTGTTTAGTCGTGTAAATAAGGAAACCACTTCGTTTTCGTAAATATCAATTTTAAGTGCTGTTTCAAAAAATATGTTATCAGACGTAATAGTTTTTGTAAGTCGCAAATAAGCTAATGTAACAAGCTTCTAATACTTAAGGTTTTCAACAAATTTTTTCTATTGCTAGTCGTAACAGCATTTTATATTAATTGCCTATGGCATGATTCATATCTCATACACCAAAAATTTATCACTGGTCAAAATTTATCAATCAAAACAGCGTGCAACAGAAGATAAAATTTATATTTTAATATACCGTACAGTTTTTTGTACAAGCGCACAAAATCTGTCACATACTGACCCAATCAAATCACGTGACTGCGAAGAAGTCTAGGAGATAAAATTGGAGATACTATTTTTCTTAAAAGTAACCGTAAAATCCACGCCTTATTATTTCTGCTCACTGTATCTCCTATAATCCATAAAACAAACTTCACGAAAGTGATCATTTCTGAAGTAGACATTTTAAGTCTTTTGTTCGTCACAATATGCTTTCGAGTGATTTTAGGAATAGCGCAGAGAATCCCCTTAAACTTCGAACTAAAATTTCGGAATCTTCCGTTCAAATATGACAGAGAAAATGCATTTTGATTATGTATTAAATCATTTTGTATACTGGACATGGTATAATTTTCTGTGCCCTTGAATACATCATGCATGATGCCTAGAGTCCTGTTCTTGCAAACATGAAATCCATAAACTTCGCTGAATATACAAGACTCTGTTATCCTACTATCTCGTGACTTATTTTCACAGACATCCTTTTCATACGATTCTACTATGCACAGAAAAATTTGTCTTCAAAAGTCAACTTGTTAATATCATCCATCGAAGCTCGGCATATTCTACATGGTTTTCCCAACGTAAAATCATCGACGAAGCCTAATACTTTGTTCAAACTAAGGTTGTCACCTAATACACGACACAATTGAAAATATACATGGTAAGATTTTTCCTTATTTACAATATGAATACCTTCACGGCTTATCTTATTTGGCTCCTTTTCTAAAGGAAGAAAAAATTTTCGGTCACCGAATTCTTTTTGATCTTCTGCATAGTACAAGCATGTTAAAAGGATACTGATGAGCTGAGACGAAAAAAATGGTGGTAAACAGACAATGGACGCGTCAACTGCGCCTGATTTATTGATTCCAGCGTGGGTGCCTAGGGGATTCCTAGTTTCAAAATCTTCTTGGAAAATGTAGAAAGGTAAAAGTAATTTTTTTTCTGTTCAATATTTTCGGAGATTTACATTGAACTATATTATGGACAACATTATTTTCATCAGTCAACTCATCCATATAATTTAGTATAGTATCTAGCATACCCGATATTTCCAGAAAAAGTTTCGACGATCTTCGAAGTGGTATGTATTGCATTGTAATTTCGGTAATATCAATGTGTTCTTCATCATCGTCAATATGGATCTGATCTTTTAATCCAATTTTTATTTCTACCGGCATAATTATCAGTTTTTTTTCCGGATCCAAATAGAACCTCAAATATTCACTCTCGAATCGTTTTACTATTTTTGATGACTCATTTAAAAATACGTTCATACTTTTTAATATCCCAACGTCAATATTAATCGAAATTAGGTTGAACGATTGTTTTAAAAACTGCACAATTTAATAATTAAATTCTATCAACGAGTCTTTTAATATGTCAACCACATTTCGTGGTTATACTGGATTGTTATACAATCGTAATGTTACATTTAAACCTTTTAGTTCTGAATTCATTATAAAAATCCGTTGTAATAAATCCAAGCCAAAAGTTTTATTGAAAACAATTTTTTAAGTTCTAGGAATGTTTAATTAGTTAACCTGTACAAACTTATTTTAAGTGGAATTTATTAGTTTTAGGACTTGAAACTTAACGAGTTACAAATAGCTATAATAATAAGTAAATGGAAACTATCAAGTTACTTTTTGGTAGATTCACAAGACTTTGCTGGTGGACACAGCTTCTCCAATTCTAAGATGAATTTATCGATGATAATATCTTCTTTTGCTCTACGCAAGTTAGTTTTGTACACGTACTATTGGAAAAAATTCCAAATGTGTTTACATGGAGTAAAGAAATAAGTGTTTAAAGCGCAGCACACTTTGCAACACGAATCTACTACGAGGGTCAAATCATCGGCAGGATAGTTCCGAAAATTTATAACTACATATATTTTCGCAAAAAAATCTAAAATATCACCAACTACTGCTATGAAAGAAACAATTTTATCGGCAGGCTTATTTTAATTTACTTCTTGTTTGAACTTTGAAAGTTCTTCTGTTGCCTACAATGTTGAAATAAATGTTATCTTAAAAATTGTTATTCGTTGCTTGGAAAATATATTGTTAGTCCAGTATGCAAAGTTAAAGTTATTATTCAATCGCGATTCTACCCTTTTTTAAATTAAAATTTCTAACGTATTTATTTATAGTGCTCTACGTACAATTGATGTGTCTTGAACACGCAAAGCATTTATCACTGAATTAATCCTATCTTAAAGTTTTGAAGTTTTGTGTAAGTGTATTGGCGCCATCTGATGCCAGAATAGTGCGGACTTGCGGAAATTTGAGAACTTAATGCATTGTCGATAGCAAATAATACAAGCTTACGGTTTTATAACAATGCTAATCGTGAAATATATGAGGGTTACAATAACTGTGAATATTGCAGTCATCCATAGTGTCAAATGTAAAAGCAAAAAGTTACACCGAAGTTTGTAATGACAAAACAAAGATGCTACGGAAGCCCGTAACATAACCTTGATTTCATAGTGTCGAAGCACAACAAACTAATCTGGCTCGTAAAGTGACGTGAGTATGACGTGAGTGACCGTAATTGATGTCTCCACCTAGCCATGTTAGCATGTACGTCACTCGCTAGAAATGCTGATTCACTTTTTCTACCTGCAAAAGTTATTTCTGTTAATGATGCAATCAAAGACACTAAAATATTATCAGCTCAAATGAGAATGTAAAGAGCAATCAAGTTCCAACTTTCTGTAAAAATTTGTCCAGCATCAGGAAATATAAAAAAGAAGTTATCAACAAGCTAAGAAATATAAAGAAAACTATGTTCACATTGGTTACATAACTACATGTAAATAATCATGTTAAAATTTATCATTTTTAGAACCAAATTAGGTTTGATTTAAATGCAACTGAACAAATTTTTTTATTGATTACCAATCTAAGTCCGATGGGGGAATCAAGATACTTATATAATAATAAAAACTCGCTCGGATTGTTACATCTGTCTCTTAAGATAAATGTCTTTTTTTGTTAGGCTAATATTTCATCTAAATCCACCTCTGTAAAATCTGTCTGTTCCAAATTTTGAAGGAAACGCACATCGGCATCTTCTGTAAGAAACTCAAGCCTTAAAATTGAAAGTAGAGGGTATTATGCTGTGCAAAAAAAATTTCAATAGTATTTTAAGATAAAAAAATTGATAGTCTTCTTGGGGTTGTTAAGTGGGACACGATGGCCTCGGGGTGCTCACGAAATAACTATACAAGGACTTAACTTAACTTCGTTTATCGATCAACTATCGAGATAAGAGTCACGCCGCAAGTGTACCTTCCACTTTATTGGTCTACACAAGACTGCCCTTCTCGTTCTTTCCTAGCTGACTTTCTTCCCTCTCCAGCTACCACTCCATGGTAGGCCCACGAAAAAGGGGGCCCATGGACACATAGCTACGCTATTGTGCATGATACGTCCAAGCCCGCGATGTCGGTGCCCTCAACGACCCTGACTTCTCTGGCTGCTAGCTCATATGTATGTGTACGTATGTAAAGGAGTCCCTCGGTGAGCTTTCCCGAGCTCGGGGAGAGCCGGAGGTGAGGACAGGTCAACGCGATGATAAGCCTCTGTAGAGTATATGTAAGGCTTTATGTAAGACAAGGTTTATTGAACAGTAAGTATTAATTATTAAGGTGTGAGACACAGTGGTTCGGCAATGTCGCGGCGCGCTGTCGAGGCTCGGCCGAAGAAGCGTGAGCTGACGAGACGGACGCTAGCGCCGGAGTGAAGCAGAGCAGCGCCACACCGCTATACAAGGTGGAGGTCGCTGCTAGATGCTTCGGCCGGAACGGTGGGCCTCGAGAGATGGCAGCACCGGACGGTCCTACTGTCGCGAAGACCTAACGCGGGACGAGATGCGCGCCGGTGCATCGTATTTGTTGGTAACGCGGCCTGGGGCGCCACACGTATATGTGCTGTGATGGGTTATGTTTTTCGCGTTGTTTGTGTCATTTCAAAGTCATTGTTCCACTCCCTGAGAGGGCCGCTGCTCTCTTTATATTTTCTTACTCATTGCTCCGCCATTTTGTACTTTTCTCATGCGTATTTTGTGTATGCCATTTTGTTCATGCTCACGCTCTTCTCTCTCTATGATAATCATTCAAATATTTGTAAGCTTGGACTATCATACATTCAATTTACATCCTTTAATATTTCTTCCTAATATAATCATTATTGATGCTGCATTTATATTATTATCGTGTATGTCATATTGACATCGAGTATTTTTTTGAACTAGTGATTTTTTTATCATAATTGTAACTTTGCTTATCATCCTACTCGTTAAAACAACTTTTTCTGTTTTTTGTTTTATTGAAGCAGGGTGAAATGATAGATATTAACTGGTCTTCTACGACTATATCTATAGCTGTATATGTATATATGTATACTAAGAAGAGAAAACAAAAATTGCGTGTGGAGGAGAAAGACATTCTTATAATTTGTGGCCAAAATGGAATTTTTTCCTATCTTGGTCCCATGGATTGCGCCCCTGGAAGCGGTCTAACAGCTCCTGGTGCTCATTTTTGTTGTTTGTTGCTCTTGGTCAGCTTCTTTGCACTTGAATTATTATTGGTTGCCGCGCCGTAGAGCTCGTTATATCCCCGTTTCCTGCGGTGTTGTTCCTGTGTCTTCTACCTGTGAACAGTCTGGCTATGTTTAGTATTAACGGGGCCCCCCATTTTAAGATTCCGAACGATCCCGCTGCCGTCCCTAGCACTATTTCTGCCGCCATCTACGCGTACTCCGTCCAGTCAGAAATTTCCTCTTTGGTTTGTAACACTTTACGTACGCGTTGTATTATGTCTGCTATATTTGTGCCTGCCTTTAATCTATCCTCGAGCCCGTATTCCTGGCTACCCAGCTAGGATCATCTATCAGTTCCTATAGCCTATCTCCTTTTACCCCTTTTATTCCCTGAATTTTTTTTTCAAATTCAAGCTCAAGCCCCCGAGCTTGACTACTTGACTCTTGCCCTTCTCTTGTCCTGGGTCAAGTCTTGTCTCCGATGTTTGGGCTGTGCAGTCTTCTGCCAGGTCTAACACTCCTGCGTCTGATATTTTGAGCGTTTTGTGATCAGTATGGTCGCACTGCACATGCACTTTTTCCTTCGTCGTGGTGCTAAATGCGTGTTGGTTTTTGGCGTGAAGACGTGTCTGATATTGTACACTTTTAATGTGTGCTATTTTAATTTGGCCAATATTATTGGGCATTCTTCTGGTTTCTCCACAGTTTCTACTAATATAACTCGTACCTTACAAGGGTGATCTTCTTTCACCTCTTGTGTCGGCTCTATTTGCGTGCATATACTCAATTTTCCCAGCTTCTTGCACTGTCCCATTGCTTCTCTTGATTTTGGTGCAAATCTTTTTTCGTCCGTGCTACTTACTATACATTCATAAGGTGGCTGCAGATATGCCACCACGTCCGTAGTATTAAACTCTTCCTGCTCCACAGGTAACGGTGATATTCTAAGGAGGTCCGAATTTTCCCTCCTTACAAGCGGATCTCAATGTAATATATAATTTTCTTGTTAAGTGCCATGATTGCTGTTTCTGCTATTTGCCAAATCTTTTCTTCTGTCGGTTCCTTCTTCCCCGGGAATTAAAAGTCTGGTCTGATCTATTCCGCTAATATTTCTGCCTCTGATATCGCCTGTAGCGCTGCTTCTGGTAGGTGTGATGTGCCTCCCGGCTTGCTAAATATATAGTATCCATTCCTGTCTCAAATTTAGTAACAATTTTTCCAGTCAATTGTTCGAATTCCCTTATCATTTATGATATTCTATCGTACCTGCTTACAAAATCTGCGAATATTTTTCACCCTTCTTCTACTATTTTCCCCACTTTGTCTTCAAACCTCTGTATCTCTTGGAGAGCGTGCTCATGATTGCCGAACGCTGCGACTCTCATTTGCTCTTTTAGGTATTTTGTTGTGTCGGTCGTGTTTGTCGATTTCGATTACACCAACTCTCGTATCTTTTCCTTGTCCGCCTCTTTTATTTGCCCTTAAAGGGTTTGCGCCGTTGCGACCTGGCTATCAACTTTCTGGCCTACCACTGCTCTATATGCCGTTTTCGCTCTTTGTAGTGCCCCTGGGACTTTGCGAGTAATTTGATCTACCTGCGCTTCGCACTCACCTTCTTTTCTTCTCGTCACTCTGTATTTTTACCTTACTTGCTAGCTTGCTTTTTAAAAACGCGTTGGTCTCTCTGACCAAACCATCCAAATCCACGTAGCACATTATTTTCCACACTGACGCGACAGGTTGGACCAGACCTAGTTTTTCTACTAGTATCCCCGGGTTTTCCTCGATACGTTCTAGTGTTCCCGGTTGTTTTCTCGCCGGTGTGGTTCTAGTCCTAAAACATAGAATAGGTACTTTTCTTTGTGATTCCTGTGGTCCCTCTGCCCCTGTACTTTTTTCCCGCTATACTTTTCGGACGACGTCGCCCTATCCCTGAATGAATTATTTACATGTAAGGAAACCATTTCCAAACGATACCTTGTCTGCTTACTGCTCTGAATTCCTATTTGCCTACATATGTGCCCCTGCAATGCATATTTGTTTCTCCCTTCCCTCTCCTGTGTCCTAAAATGTGCGAGACTATTTGCTCTTGACTGTGGATTTTTAGATGCTCGCCTATGCGTTCTACCTATATAGGGTATCCAGCATTATTCCCTTTGCACCGAGACGTGCTATCCCCGTTAGTGTTGGTGTGTATATGTTGAATTATGCCCCCAGCGTATGATAGTACAATAAACAATGCGAGTTAAGAGGATAGAGCGAGAGAAATGAAAAATCGAATTGTTTGCTGCATTAGGTAGCGTGAGTGGCTCTCTTCTTACATTACGTGCGCTTAGGTGTTTATTCTTGTTCGATCATTCGTTCTTTCTTGAAACTCATTCCAAAAAGAAAATTTCTTCCATACACGACTTTTCCTATTACTATTTTATCTTACCCCCTGTTCGTCGATAATTGTTCTTTCCTTGCGCTTTAGTAATCTACTTTGCGTGTGTGCGCGTACTGCTCATCCGCTATAGTGGCCTGCCCCACCTGCGCGCGTGTATGCCTATACGCCTTTTGTTTGGAGCGGTTTCGGCACTTTTGAGTGCACCCGGTATGGCAGAGACAAGCGTGGAGATAGATAAGTTTTACTGTGGCAAATCTCAAGGCTAAGTACCAAGTTTTAAATTTTTAGAATTTTCCCATATGTCTCCCCTTTTTGCGGTTTTCCGTCTTTTTCCCGCTTTGTTCTCATCAGCACAGCAAGGTACATGGAAAGTGATGTTGTAGGGGTATTCTTGGACTTCCTTTCTCGGTGCAGTCGCTCCGTCAGTATCATTTTAGACATTGCTCGTGCCTCTCGGCTTCCGCAAGTTCTTCTCTGGTTCTCTTGTGCCGTCGTGCCTTTATTTGCTCTTGTGTTGTTGTGTTTCCGTCCGTATCCTTTACGCCATGTCGATGCATATCAGCAAGGTCTTGGCCGGTCTCTCGGCCTTCTCACGGCTGAGCTTGGACAGTGTGCGGGAGACTAAGTTCTCTGCACTCGACGGGAATCACTGCGGTGTACTCCTGCAAGCCACATTGCAGGAGGGCTTCTCCTGTGCTACGCCGGGGTGCCGACAAGTAAGTTGTAATTTCATTGCTTCTTCTTTGTTTTTCTGCTCCTTGTCTTTCTTTTTTCAATTTGTGCATTCTTTTGTATTTTGCTTCTAGGTCGAGGATGTGTCCGTCTGTAGGCAGGTCCCTTCGATCGGGTGGCCGCATGGTGCAGACGCTACGCCGGTAGTAGTTCGGGGTACCATTCTGCTGGTGCCCATCCAGTGTCTGGCTCACGGTATGGTATTTTTTTTTTTTACTTTACTCTACTTACACTTCGTATCTCCATCTATTCCTTATTTTTAGCGGGGTTCCAAGTCATCGTGGACCCTTACAAATTTTTTGGGGTTCCGAGGCCCCTAAGTTTCGGTTGGGTGGCCTGCTGGGGTGTTGCCGCTTCCTGTGTGACGCTATTCCTATCGTACGCAAGACTGCCCTTTTGTTCCTTCCTAGCTGTCTCTTTTTACTCTCCCACTACAACTCTATGGTGGGCCTACGAAAGGAAGGCGCATAGACACATACATGAGACGTCCAAGGCCGCAACGTCAGCACCCACACTGGTAGAAGTAATTTTTAATAATAATGGATTTTGCGTCTTTGCGAAGCCAATTTTACAAAGTACTGATCGTAAGGATAAACGCTTTAGAATAAAGCCTTATTTCTATGTTCCAACTATGTATGGCTTTACTCCAAAATCCCGACATAATTTTGGGACAAAGTTTTATGTCTTAAGAGGACGTGGGAGGGAAAGGTTATGTTTGACGAGAGGTGCTTGAAAGCCAATTCACCATTACATACTTTTCTCCTCTCCTACTGAATGGAATTGCATCAAATTTTGGAATTAGTCTCATAATTAATAGAGGAAGAGCGCTCAACTCTTATTTTTGCAAAAAATACTTAAAAACAAAACTATTTTTAGTTCATGCAATACTTTTTTGTGGCAAGGCAGCAGTGAGTTTGAATTGTTGTATTTTTTGTAAAAAACTATCAACAATGGGCAAACAATGAGTTGAGTGCCCTAGTGTGATAATATTGTAATGCATTCCAATTATTTTCGTTAATTATTATTAAGTTATTTTTGAGAAAAGTATGTAACGAATGATTAAAGAATCTTTGTTTTTCATGCAGATCGAGATGTCGGGTTTGTGGGTAAGGCTAGGTGTCATCGGTGTCATACATGCAGAGACTGCATAGCAAATGTTTTAAAGTTCAATGCATGTAGTATTTCATATCGGTAACAGATGGCACTATACTATTTTTTTTTATTTTATATTTTTTATCAATAAACAAGTGCCTATACTTATAAAGGATATATTTATGTATATGAAATGCTAAGGTAGCAACTGGTCAGCGGATAGTGCGGATCTTTGTCAAGGACGCTGACGCCGCAGTAGAGGAAGATTGAATAAACAATAGATTCGCAAGGTGCTGAGTATAAGTTTTTTATTTAATGTGAGTCGATCTAAGGTAATAAAATGAACTATGCAGAGAGTATATGTGTATCATGTGTATATAGAAATCAATATCTTTAGGTTGATTACATTTTTTCCATTTTTATTTTTATTGTTTTAAGAGTTTGGACTTGATCATTTTAATCATATATGTCAGCATCTCACCCAAATATGTGTAATACAAGAACTATATGTTAAATAAAACATGGTTCCGAGATACTAAAAAGTATTTAAATACAACTATTCGCTGAGTTTCATTACAAATTACAATAAAAACCGACACTAATCCTACCTTTTTTTATCAAGAAGTCAATACTAATTTTCAAACCTTCCATTGAAATGTTACAATCACAATGTACGATCTTTCAATGAAGTAACACTGCACAGGATAACTGATGCCACAAGAAAACATTACAAAAGTATATCAGCAGCTCCGTTTAGTCCAGTATGAACTTTGTTGTTATGTATTTACAAACGTTGAATTGTACCAAATGCTTGAGGTCTCTCATTTATAGATAAGTAAGAGGTAACACAACCCAGTTCTAGCCATCAAAGATCTGCAATTATAATTTTTTTAGAAACTATTTGCAGTACACAAAGTCTAAAAACGTACCTATTTTGGTCACCAAGTTTCAATACAGTTGCAAGGCTTGAATTTTTACAGTGTAAGACTCTTTATTTTGCAAAAGTATGACTATGACGTTGACAATCTTGATTTTCTCGATAAAATCGTTCATTCGTTCTTCACATTCCACGAACACCCAAAATATCTTGGCTCTGACAGCAGCTTTCTGTTTAATTTTGAATCTGTCGGACTACTTATTAAGATCCTTATAAGTTACTGGTAAATCTTTCACTTCTTCTGTTGCGCGGACAGATTTTTCGGTACCTGGTCGTCGACCCTCTTCAATGCTATCTTCGGGCTTAGGTTCAGAGTACTTGTAATCGGAAAAAACTTTTTGGGTTTAAGCTCGCTCTCATTTAGGTGGCCGTTCACTTTCTGCGGTTTCATGCCGTTGCTGATCTGTGAACTTTTTTCCCTATGACCTAAACATCACCAACGACTTCATCACCTCGGGGTT